>LUCH01004765.1:38853-50586 GCA_013368495.1 Paragonimus heterotremus
TCCACGTTTCACTGCCGTACAGCAGTATAGACAGCACCATTGAGCGGTAAACAAAGAGCTTAGTGCTCGACTTCAGGATGTAGTTCTTCCAAACATTTCTTTCAGGACGCCCGAAAGCAGTGCTAGCCTTTGCCACACGAGCTCTCAACAGACGGTCCACGGACAAATCGGTGGACGGATTGCTGCCCAAGTAGCAGAAGTCTGTGCAGCTGTCGACAACATCTCCATTTACACGGATTTGGGATAAATGTGCTCAGATGGCACCTCCGCCCGGAGAAGGCTGAAATAAAGAAAATGTCCTACATTTGTTGATGTCCAGTCCAAACTTGAATGCTGCGGTCGCCATGTGCAGACAGCGTGCTGTCATCTGCAAACGGAAGCATGAACATCGTTGAGCTACGTAACAGGGTTGAGGAGCTGAAACGTGGAATAATGAGGAGGTGCCCATCCGTCTTATACTCAACTTTAACACCGTCCTCCCCAGAGTCCTAAAAAGCAACGGTTATCTTGGCGATCAGATATAAGCTAAATGAGAATGGAGCCAGGCAACAACTTTGCTTCATGCCAGTGACAATGTCAAAATCATCAGGAGTCGATCCACACGACTGCACCTTCGTCCTCATGGTCAAACGACTAAAACATCAAACTAACACGAACGATTTCGTCAACTCAAATCGCACTCGCTGCATTCCTTCAAAATACACATTCCAAACGTTACATCAGCAAACTCAAACACCATCCAAACAACCATAAGATCATACTCAAATAACCGAACAGCCATTCCACACACTGTCACACTCATTCACTCTTTCACAACAAAAACAACACTCATCATAGACACTGATCCGACAAGCTTGTCAACAATGCACTGCGGTTCCACACGATGCAACACAATATGACAATCAGTACAAACACAATAACATGCGGCTCCAAAGACCATTAATAATAATAATAATAATAATAATAATAATAATAATAATCACCCCAACCGCATACGCGATCAACTATTCACCGGCAAAACTGATAGTCTCACTGCGACAGATACAACCATTTGGACAACATTGCACATTACACACACTCGACGCCCACATTCACATGCAGTGTCTCCGCATCAACTACGGCATAAATTCATCCACGACCATTCCTCGTCGCTAGCAAGCTACACTCACTCACACATGCACGCGGAATACCACACTCAAATATGCCTTTCGATTAGTAGCCAATCGACATGTATGCACCACGAACAATCAAACTGCACTATTCACATTGCATCGTACACCCACTCTTTCGTCAAATGCAGCTGGACTGGAGCAAAATTAGACCATCTCCAATTCTGTGTAACTTCATTACCCATCAAGGTTACAATGACTAACACGTGCACCCGAAGACACAATCATATCTACACTCGGCAATGCACCAGCTACAACGATTCTCCAAACATTGCACGCCAGCCAAACAACGGGCATCCTTCGCTTAACGTCCGATCATATGCACATGAACCGAACCAGCACTGGTTCACCACTGTTCGCATGAAATCGCGTTGTTGCCGATGTCCGCGTGAATTGATATCTTCGCATAGTAATTCAACTCAGTTGTTTTCGGTGAGGGACTGATGATCACCTATTTACAATGATTCCTACAGCTTTCTTTACGTCGGTGTCATATTTTATTCCCGCGTCATTTTGTCCTCTTTATTATCATACTGATCCCTCCATATACTATCGTAATCTGCCTTTTCTATTCGTTATGTTGTAGATCACATGCCTCGTCTTCAGATTGATTAAAGCCTTTCTATCAGACGTTGTCTACTCTGCGCCCGCGGTTACCTCTCGCAAGTCTATTCGTTACAATTCAATCAGTCAGATATAATGGATTGTCTGCTACGACCGGACGGATTTGATGCCGACCTAAACTCCACAGACAGTGATGACCCATGGGAACGTTAGCAATATACTTTTTCAAATTTCTTTGAATTGACTGCCACTCATAAACCTGAAAAATTGAACACTTATACACTTCTTGTCTCCCGTAGTATAAAAATTTATTTCTCACTGAACTGACTGTGACTCTGCTGTCGCTAAACTTCACTCTCTCCATCTACATAAAACAAAAGAACGGAGTTTTTTGCACGCCATCCATTAACAACTTGTAAGCAAGCTCCCAGTGGAACTCACGGCCAGTTCATACAAAAACTTCGAAACCTTGCCAAAATTTGCAATTTCAAAGCTGTCAGCGCGGAGCAGAATCAAGAGGACGCTGTCCGCGAGGCCTCCAAAAGTGGACTTTTATCCAACTCGATTCGCCAACGATTGCTTGAACACAAAACTTTAGACGCAAAAACCGATTACGACTAAGCGGAGACCTTAGACCCGGCTTTGGGTGACCTTCGATTTCCTGATGATATCTTATAACGAGGTGCACGGTCTTAAAATTGTATGTCGATGGCGACGATCGACCTCCTCCCCATATAACTCCTTCAGCCATGACTGGGGACAATTTCTTCAAGAAGTTTCTCTGAGAAAGAACAGGTAGGCTCTCACAGCCAGACGGCCTGGTCGGCAAGGCTACTTCCTCGGGGAGACACTCCGATTACATTGATCTACTCGAGCCTATTCCTGTCGCTTTGATTTTTTTTAAATCAAAGGACTTATTTTCAAAATCAATTTCGAGGGCCCGCCATGGAGCTCCATAATGTAGCACTTGAACCGGACAAGCCATACCACAGTTCTAAGCAATCGAGTCCAACTTGAATATCGAACAATAAGGTTATGCAAACCGTTTGCTTGAACGACAAAGTTAACATGAGCCGATGTCTTCTTTAATTCAATGTCGTTGGGCCCAACGAGAGAATTGGGTTCCGGAGGTCATGATCTGCAAGTTCAACCCAAGAACCCAGGGCCTTTCAGCCATTTGTCTCTTATTGGTCCGCCCGTCGAACCGCGCGAAGCTAAGTCAGCCTGGTCCTCTTCAGATCGCACGTACCTCCGTTGTGTGGTTGTGGACGACTGGTGCGTCACCGTAAGGTGGTTAACCACAGACGTGCAGAACCGAGTTGCTACATTGTGTGTATAGTAGAGGACGATCATTGCATCAGTCCAAAAATAACAATATCGGGACTTCTGACCCAAGTTGCCGACGATGATACCATGTAACCTCACGGCCAGAACTGCTGCGACAAATTCGAGTCGTGGGATAGTCACTGCTTTGGATGATGCAACTCTAACGTTGCTAAACAACCGTGCACCGTCTCTGGCACCTCTATTTGTGGTAAAACAGCCATGCGCTACTGCATCACAACCTCATTACAAGGCATCACAAAAAACCCACAGCTCGAATAGCTCTGTCACAATAGCCTGTGAAAACAGTATGCAGCGTGGAACTCGGAAGTCGTCAAGAACCCTTAAGCTTGCCAACCAAGCCTGTCCCTTTTGCAATCTTCTAGAGACAAATGGTTCATCCCATCTGAGACCACTCCTGCACAGCTTCTGGAGCAAACGTCTGCCTGGCAGTAGCCGTGGCGAGACAAAGCCAAATGGATCGTACAGCAAACAGACACGGATTGCAAACCTCCTCTAGTCGCCGCCCTGTCTGGGAGCTGAAGGCTTAAGTGGGATTCATTCGCTTCGGCGTCCCACTGGATACCTAGGATTTGTTGTGATGGTGGGAATTTAACTGCAATATCTATTAGGGAGGGTGACAACTCTGTGTTTGGTATTGATGCTTGCACCTCGCGGTCATTCGAAACCCAATTTCTAGGTCGGAGGCCTCCTCTAGTCAACATGTCACAAACTTCCCTCACAAAATGTTTTGCTATTTCCGCGTTGGCAGCCGAAATTAGAAAATCATCAAAATAAAAATTCATCAGAAATGATTCGAAAGCAGAATTTTCGTATACCCACCCACGGTCATCAGGAGTACGTCATGATGCATAACTGGCACAGAAGGGTGAGGGGGTAGCACCGAAGGGATGGGAAGCCATTTGGTACTCTACTGGATCTCTTACACGGTCATATTCCAGCTATCACAGAAAACGTAACATGCCTGGATCACCAACGAGGATGCGTACTTGCAGAAACATTTTTTCGATATTCGCTGACACTGCCACTTTCTGTGTGTGAAACCGTAGCAATACGCCTACCAGGTTTGTGGTCAAGTCAGGGTCCTGTTACAACTTGTCATTCAGAGACAATCGCCGATATTTAGCCGTGCAGTCAAGGACTACTCTGAGCCTCCCTGGTCTCTTTGAATTCAGCACAGGATGGTGTGGCAGGTACAACCGGTGCGGATAGCTTGGATCTAGATGTGATGTTCTATCACGTTCGCGTACTCCAAGAACGTATCTGCGTCGCGCTTAAACCTCCCCTTCGAATAGAAGAAACTTTCGTGAGTCACTTTGTAATTGTTAGGAAATGTGAGGTGTTCATACTTCCAAAGAAGAGGCGCTTCATAATGCCCTTTTGCGTGCAGCGCGGATGATTGTACTAGTGATAAGGCCATCGAATCCTCTATGGAGAGTGTGAGACCATTCGGTGACATCAGTGAACTCACAATCATATAGGGCATGAATCTGATCTACTAAGGTAGGAAAGTCCTACGAAAGCCAGTTGATGGACGCCTTAGCCTGGCATTCACAGGTCAGAGGTCCGCCCAACATCCAAGCGAATAGGGTCCTCACTGCATACGGCTGTCTACGTCCCCCTAACCTTTGGACCTAGTGCGCCTCGGGCACGTCAAAACCGAGGAGAATAGTACACTCGTCGTCCTCAATTGCACTAGACGTAACGTCCGGCAAGTGTGCCCACTTACTGCCTTCTCTTTGAATGGAATAGCTAGATCTCGTGGGCAAGTCCTCAGTGGAGTAAGCGTTATTTATGGTAACCGTCTCATCTCTGTCTAAAGACTTCAGATTCAACTTGGCTTTCATACGGCATGTTGTTTTTGACCCGTTGATCTTCGTAATGGATAGAGCCGGAACGGTAACCGAGATACTTAGACGATCTAGGAAGTTTTTCTTCATTAAGTTGGTGCCTGACTCATTGTCTACAAACATGTAGGTAGTAAATGTTCAATAGGGAACCACCACATGCACCGGGATAACTCCTAAGCGTTCCCGCTTGCCTGAACAACCGGCTGCGCTGCAAGAGCCTTGATGCACTGAAGTAGCCACTGTGGGATCACTGGGCTTCAATTGTAGCAAGCCATTATGCCAACCACCGCATCCATCTGTAGTGTACCTCAGTCTACGCTTGCAGTGGGAGGGACTAAGGCATAGAAAGCACACGCCTTTTCGTCGAACGGTGTCCCATCTCTGCTCGACCTCCACTGAACGGAACTCAGAGCAACGTTCTAGCTAGTGAATCTGCTTTCACAAGAGAGTTATCTGAAAATAGCGATAGACATTGCTCAGTCGTCGCGTAATTTGAGGCCCTTGTCTGTCTGCTGGCATCTGTCGGTGTGTCTTACTAGCCTGAGCCACATGTCGCAGCGGATTTGGTGATTGCGTGGTCACTGTCGTAGGCAACCTGGCCGAACCTACTACAAGCAATTCGAGCACTCCGTGAAATAAACTCGCGAAGTTGTTAGAAATCAGGCTCCTAACCAAAGACCGGTGCACAGTCCATGACCTCTGCTCGTTTGTACTGAATGTTAACTGGTAGCGATTTATCAATTCTCTCCAAGTTGGTTACCGTGTTTAGATCAAGGAGTTAGTGCACTCGCGTTGAGGTTATCTCACAGCTCTACATCTTTACTGATAACTTAGAAAGAGCATCTGTTGTATTGAGTACAGCTCTTCCCGCAGGCAACAACCCATCAATGAGGGGACGAGCAACATTTTGCGGCTGCCCGTACAAGCCACTCAGTATCTCGCGCGCTCGGCGATAGGAGGAGGTTGGCGGAAACGTGACGCACTCTTCAGTGGCATCTCTTGCACGAACCCGACAGCAGCGTAAAAAGTACAACAACCATTTTCGTCATCTGATACATTTCGTTCGGGGTAACATTCAAACTGTTGAACGAACTTCCGTTAATTTATGGGGTCACCATCAAAAGAACACAGCTCAAATTTAGGAAGGCCAAGACTAGTGGCTGTTGGCAGAACAGTGTACGACTGGTGGACTGGGATGTGATGCTGATCGGGCAGTACTAGTCTCAACTCCGGAGAGAACCCTGCGTTTTTGTTCTCCGCATACTGCCACACTTCAACATCAGGATAAACTGAATGCTGTGGCTCAAGGTGAACAGCAGCATGAGCATCCTCACCTTCATCTAGATCAAGCAACGACCTAGCCTTCTCAACTCCCATTCTAGCTTGGGCCAGCATACGCTCGAATGTGACTTCCGCTGTGACTTCATGTTCCTTAAACTCAGACAGTAACAACGTAGACTTAGTCTGCAAACTATCTAGACTTCGCGTGAATCTACGACTAACGTACCAGCCAGAAACGGAAGCAGCATCTACGGAACAGCGGACTTATTTGTCACATCCGGAATCTTCCTTGGGTCCCATGAGTTCGGAACACCTTGGCATCAGCAGATTACAAGTTTCGTCTGATTGAGTACCGCAACGATTCACGTCTGATCGTTGAGTTACGCGTGGCCAAAAATGGATCCCCAGAGAGAAAACAAGATTGTATCCAACAACTTCTACGTTACTGTAAAAGAAATGCATCAATAATTACAAAAGGTAAACCCCAACTGTTCGTGAAGATAGCCTCGTCCAGCAAACTCAATAGTTTCTCAACGGGACTAACAAGGTCAAAGGTGAACCGCTGTACTGTCCGACCGAAGCCAGCAGGCGCGCACTGGTTAAAATTGAATTTCTGACGGGGCGTGCCGCTGTGTTATCGGCGCCCTGTGTAAGTTGTGTGCATGGCTTACTGGGTCTTTGGCTCGTTTGTTTTCTTGTTGTTTCCTTTTACAGGACTAGTTGGAACCCCTTCTTGGGGAGAACGCTGTCCTTCGGTGTCTCCACATTGCCCCACAGTTGGTCCGTAAGTGTCACGGACGAGCACACAAGAAATGGCCGACTTGAATGTTACACTGCCACGCCGGGAGACCAGGACAAGAATAGTCACTCGCACCGCAGGCATTTATTGACACATTAGTTCAGTAAAACAAAACGGGGTGGATGTAGTAGTAGGAACAAGTGTCAGATTAGTGGGAAAAATGGGGATTCCAAACGATGGGGACGAATTTCCTCAGTTCGAGCTTCAAAATGTTCACACACATTTGTTTCGAAATATTATTTTTTGTATTCCATGAAAAAGTTGAAAAATCTTTCCACATTCAAGTTGCCGTTTTTAACTATTTTTGGCCTTGAAACAACATGCCAGCGAACTGCACGATTGTGAATTATATGCTTGGCTCATTATCACATTTTCTTGATTCTGGTCTATCCGGAGAATTGCGTCATTTGCCAGGTCCGGTTGACGCATTCTTTGAACAACATGTGAGTATGCATTGTGCACATACGCTAATTACCGCTCAAATCGATCAACTTAAGCTGTGAGCCACATCTGAAGGCGCAGTTTGCGATCACATTAATAGCTGCTCCTTTCGAATGAATTCCGCAGTGAACAACATGGAGAAGGAACATATACGGCTAGTAATACGGAACTTGTATTTGAAGCGTTTGGGACACATGCTAATCAGAATCTTTTCTTCCGTTGGTTGTTATACTGATTTGAAAATTTTTCTGCACCATGATAGATAATTGGCGATCTATACATCAAGCAATGACTGATTGAGAAGTACACCTCCCAATGATTGACAGGCACCTTGAGTCAGTCTGTTTTCTTGCACTGTTTTGTACGAACGCCACGCGACCTCAAACTAGTTGAACGCAATGCAGTGGAGTGAACAAAATAAATTTCTGAAGATTCGCAGTGACAGAGTGGGACTCGATAACTTTTTCTTAAGAAGGTGGAAACAGCCATATAGTAATATCTTTTTGAATAACTTCTGAGAACAATGTTTCGTCGACCAGTATCTACCTGAAATGCTGCAAATAGGGAGAAACATTGTAGTTAACATATGCATAAGGAAGCCGGAAACGCTATCATACAAATTTCACTATCAGACATGTTATTATTCTTGTTGGGATACACTCTCAACTTCTCGAATATTACAGTGAGCACATTTATGAGGCTGGAAAATAGTGAGCTAATGCCAATGATGGGTCGTTTTCTCAGAAATGACGGAAACATTTTTCATAACTAGGCCAATACTTTTGTCATTTACTGGATGTATTTGTATTGACCGGTTATCGTGTGGCTTCTCCAAGGATCCCGCCTTAAACCGTGTTTTCGCGCTTGTCTGTTCTGTACACATGATTCTGTGTGCGCCTGCGATAGGAGGCCTGATGTGAACTCAGTGCCACTTTATTCAGCCGAGCAACTATTTGCACGCAGCGAATGATTGCCCTTTTTTAACGACCCATATATTCTATTCCTCAAGGTCTTCCAACCCGAAACTGTTCGAGCGTTGTTTGACGCACATGAAGGTTCCACGTACTTTTGACTGCGCGTTTTTGAGTGCCGCCGAGTGGGCTATAGCCCACCTCGCGCTTCTTCCCTTTCTTTTCTCAGTTGCTGCCGTTGGTCCCAGATTAAGCTTGATCTAACTGCTTATCGTGTTTCCAAATATTGGAAGTATGCGGCTCGTTTCCAAACCTCACTGCGTTCTCTAGTTCGACACCTCCTGGGACTACGTTTCGATTGCTCTTCAGGAGAGGCGTATTAAATTGTTAGTAAACAAGGTTCTACCGCATATCCATTTGTCCATTACATATTCCAATTTTCTGATTAACATTGTTTATCCAAAAATGACTAATGAAATGCCGATTTTGACGTTCCTGAAAATATTTCAAATGAAAGGATTTGCTGCAATATGACCACTTTATCTTTAGAACGACCCTCAAGTCCAATCCCCGAGAGCGCTTAAGTTGCCCAATAATCGGTTCACTTTAATTTTATCCCCAACTGTTAATCAGTTCACAGAACTGCCTGCAACTGTATCGCATTTTATTGTTAAAGTATGTGAGCCTCTTACAAACGAATTGCTGTTATTCGCAAGTCCTTTTCGATTAACGGATTATAAACTGGGTTACCTAAGCCAGACAACCTTCTTGCCGGTGGCATGTCCCGAGTCTCTCATCCTTGCCTTAACAAACAGTGCGGCAAAAAGCTGGTGGCCGGTGTTCAATGTAGCATGTACGATAGTTGGTATCATCAGCCATGTGCACACATAAGCACAGGGGCTGTGCGCCGCACAGTAGGAGGTAGCCCACTTGTGTCCTCAACGCCACTCACGTCTACAGTGATACGCCCTAGGAAAAACACCTTGGTCTCCCCGAAACCCAAAAAGGGTAATGAGGCTGCTGAGGGGTCAAAAATCCAACCACCAGTAAGGCTACATGACCTGTGAAATCAATAGTTTTGACGCCAATTGAGCAAGTGAAGGGAGATTGCAGGACACTACTAAATTATTGCGTGCAGCTAAGTCCTAGTAGCCCCACTAAAGTCGAGGTGTTTTTCGCACGGATAGTGCAACAAGTCGCGGCCTTTCTAAAAAAGTATATTACTGCGGTAAAACAGTTGCGATGTTCCTATGAAGCCACCTTAAAATGAGTCAGGAAAATAATTATCCACGCCCCCGAACTGGTCACGCAGGATCACCAATATGGCAGTTTATCCAAAAAAAATAATTCTTAGAGTTTGGAAAGATACCGGATTATCAACAGCGACGAAGTGGCACCCAGCGTACAGAATCGGTAAGCGGATTGCACATAACACAGAAACGAACCGTAAAGACCTCTCCTAGTTGAGTTTCGAGGCCGCAAAATTCGAGATCTGGTACTAAGTAGAAATGACACGACAGCTTATAGGATGCCAGGCATGAGAGTCGCAGTAGACGCCGCTATGAACCACAAGTCCGGCCCATATGTATCGATGTCGGTTGCACCGGAAATCAAAAGCGGGCGCCTCGTCACAAATCAGGGTCAGGAAGCAGGTCACAGTTCCTAGGAAACAAGACGATAATGTAACAAGTTAGGAGGGCCGACCACTGATTAGATAAATGGTTTATGTCGGTTTGGTTCATACTCTCCCATCCACAAAACGAGTCTATCCCTCGAAGGTTTCCTCCGCGGAGTGGTGAGAGGGCTAGGTCGCCAGGATTAAAGTGCATGCTGGCGAATGTATACAACCCACTTAATAAATGAGACGAGCTGCAAACAGCAATTCCGCCCGCAGATATTTGCTTGATCACGGAAACATCGCTCAAAGAGGAAGTAGGTCCTGCGGAGGGATGGCGTGTGTCCCAATGGTACTGCGGAGGCCGTAGCAAGGCTGTTGGAGGCGATTGTCATTTAATGATCAGGAGTTCTGCAAGGCAATCACCCGCAAACTGTAACTGCAGTTGCGTGAGTGCTCAAATAGCCGTCAGCCTTCAATATGGCAACCCCGTACTGACGGTTTTCGGAGAGTATCAAAGTCCGGGTGCAAAACCAGCGGTAGACGAATCGCTGCTCAAACCATTCCATTCGCTTTGCCAGTCAGGCTATCGGATACTCGTTTGGGGAAATACTGGAACTCCCAAAATCAGCAGGCGATTGGGATCTGTCAGCAGATGAGGGTTTATCACAAGTTACTTAACCTAGTCAGCAACGTCACACGGAGGTGGCATGTTAGGGTAGGTACGAGAACCCGACCTTGTCATGCGGCTTCAAAGCTAGACCTAATCGCAGCTCACCACAGCGGTTTCGTCACAAACGTGTTGGCTGCAACATCGCTGAGAAAGAGTGAATATATGACAGTATATTCCCAACTCAAATGTTCCCCATTATTAAAACAGTGCAACATTTCCACGGAATCGACTACAAAAATTCATTTTGGAAGCTAATAAAATGATATAGATCCCAACAATTTCCATAAAGGACGTTGATTGTTCGTGGGTAAGCTGCGTTGACGACCTGCGGGCTCTTATAAATGGAGGGTCGCGCAGAAAAAAGTATGAGGAAGCGATTTAAAGCCATGGGTTCGCCTCAAGTTCAAGAGAGCTTTGCAACGCAATTATGTGGCTTGGAAGACATATATCCGGCAAAACGGGTTTGGAACATCACGACATACAAAAGCGCTCAAAACAAAACAGTCAAAGTAGCAAGCGATGCTCATCTGATCTATGAACTCAACCTAGCACTTAGTATTAAACAGAACTTCAACAGGTTTTAGGCTTATGCTTACTCCGGGTCCTCGGGAAGAAGGAAAGTTGGGAACATACTCTGCCATAAAAGAGGGATTTTGTCAACGTAAAAATGCATAGCGGACTCATTCATGGCAAGTGTAAAAGTGTTTATCGCGCAGACAGTGAAGTATCTGAGTCTCGCTCCAACACCGTGGGTGAGACCATGGCGGATCAGAACATTGCACCTGGCGAGGCCGAGCTAGATTTATCCCTGCTAAACAGCACAAAGTCCGCAGGACAGGATCACATCTACCAGAACTTTCCAAAACCCATGGCCAAATTACTGACGTCGCCTTTTGCCCAACTTTTCAATCTCACGTTAGGAGTAAGGGTAATATTAATGGACTGGAAACAGATCACTATGATTCACATCTTCTGAGATGGTAGCAGCTCAGGGGTCGGAAATTACAGACCAGTAAGCCAGATTCTTGTCGTCAGCAAAAATTTGAAAGCATAATATTGTGGTGGACTGTCAGGCAGGTGGTACGA
>LUCH01004766.1:0-11296 GCA_013368495.1 Paragonimus heterotremus
ACCTCCGTCGCTTGTGGCATCGCAGATGTCCACCTGCTGATTATGGATGGGTTTTATTACATCGGTTTGCGCTCAATTTTACCGTGTAGATCAGTGACATGGCCCGTTCGTGCGGATGGTGTATGTAGGCTCTCGTTATTTGACCACCGTTGTCTTCCTCAGTTAACCTGTTCTCAATGGGCTGACTGTGTGAGCAACACAACAGTCCATCAGCGCGTGTTTTAAAAGTATACCAGCTTGCGACCGATAACTGAGTTAGTGAAAATGCGCACTCCTTGCTGGTTGCATGCCGCAGTCTGAATGCCGAGAGAGCGTCTGCCGTACCGCGCGTTGTTTGTTGTGGGTGTCGCTGGTTCGAAAGAATTGCAAAGCGATAACCTGCTAACGGGCTGTGAAAACCTTGATCGTCCGGGTGAGCAAAGCGGGTAGACGCCATTTAACTGATCTGTGAGTTCGCGATCATCCACACCGCTTGTTTAAAACACTTTCCCACGTCGCAGCATGTCGCAATCAATGGCGAGCTTGCGACCACTCTTCTTTTTCATGAAATCAAATTGTTTTGTTTGTTTGTCTCTATTTTCCTCATTATAAAGTCACTTATTTATTGTTCCACAGCTTCAGAACCAACAACCGCTGGAGCCGTCGTATTCACACGCACGACTCAAAGCTGACAGTATTGATCAGGATGTACACATGAGGACACTCAAATTGTGAAATCAGGGATATATTGGTCTTTTTTTGTTGTTGGATTATTAGTGAATAACCTTTCATTGAAGCTTATGACTAGTATGAAAAGCGGTTTATGTTTTAAATTCATTTTCTTCCGAAAGTAATCAGTTTAGCTGAGTTGTATTGTGTAAATTCTCGACAACACATTGACTGAACTATCATGAGAAGACCATTGTTTGTGATTACGTCAACTGCCGTAATTCATTATCCGCCCTTATTCTCGGTTTCTTTTGTCCCAGTTTTCAACACTTCTGTCCGACCCAATCATGGATCCTAGGTCCAGATTTCGCAATCTGAAACCAATCAATTACGACGCATTGCATGAACTAACGGAGCGTTTTAAATCAAAATCCAAGCACATTGAGACGAAAATTACCGCTTTGTCTGAGGCACGTCAACAGATAAAAAATGCTCAGTTGCTTAAAAATTTGGCAAAGATATGGCACGAAGAGTGTATAAGATTACGTGGAGAAGAACATAAGGCAAACATCAGTATACAAGATTATTCGCATAAATGGATTTTGGAAGTACCAACTGTCTTGGATTCGATTGAAACGTTGGAAAGAGAGCGACAGGAATTCCAGGGTACACTCCTAAAACCTGTGTGGACTTTAAGGTGTATGATATTTGTTGTATAGCCAACCTAAATGATTGTGTTTTTTCATAGAGATGATCTTAAATATTGGATTGCCCGTAAAAAGAATGGTCAGCCTGTGGCCGATTACAAACCGGTGTTGAAAGTTGTCGAAGATATGCATGACGCAGTCGGGAAACTCTGGGATGCTTTGAAAGCGGAGCATATCTCTTGTGAACACAGTGATGACGGTAGAGATGTTTCTCACGTTAAATAATCCACTTCTGTCCAACTTTAAGACGAAACAAACAATCCAAATGAAACTGCATTTTCGTTCAGTCAAAAGAGCATGGGTATTCCGGACGAGGCTTGGCAATGGCCCACTCCGAACGACGAATTTTTGTCCGATCTGTTGGCTGAGTTCATTCACGTGGATGTAATATTCTTCAATCGACTTGAATACACTCGAGCGGAACATGACCAAATACACGCAAAAGTGTATGTTTGGGGTGTGTTTAGGAATTAAATTGTACTTTTCGATATCTGGTCTGTTGGTGAATTTTTTGGTAAAATACTATCTGATTGGCATAACCGCCATACTAGTCAGCAATGTCAATGTCTGCTTCTTTTTTTTAAATTTTGGTTTGATTATGTGGGATGGCTTTTGTAATGTGTGATTGCTGAAAGATTGTTAAAAATTATTCAACATTTTTCCTAAACTGCGTAATGTATGGGTAGGTTTACCGCCTTCGCACTAGTTCAACTGGAAACAGTGGCCGTCTGAACATCTGGTTTACCAATCAGTAATGTGGTTGAAGTTAAGGTCATTTGTGGTTGACTCTTCGAAGTGTAGGATACGAGCGGTATCCCGATTTGGAAGACTTCACAAATTATTGAGCGTATGCAGTTGTCATTTTTCTGGTTTCGGAGAGACGTCAGTACTGTACTTTCTCATTCAAAATACCCTTCCTGAAGGACGTAAAAGTTTCATCTTGTGAGAACGGAGGGCAACCGGATTGATGTTGGTGCATATGTCCTATGATAATTTTACCGTGTATGAACCATCAGAATGAAAATGCATTAATGATTTACCCCGGTGTCTGCTCAAGCCTGCACTGAAGTCTCACTTACCGTAGATCTACAAATCGATGTATATCATTGGATAATCTTTGTTCTGACGGTTACATGATTACGATGGTGAAGGATACTACTTCGGTGTAGACAACGGTAACACAGTGCTCCTGTTTGGAACAAGCAACGTTAGGACTGGGAGATGTCGGCTCCACTAGGGTTTTGATTTTTTATCGACGGTCTGCAATAAGTTGGAAATACTCCACTCTACCCATCTTATGAATACAGGATGTTTTAGATGGCTGCAATCAGCAACCTTTGTTTTGCATAAACATGTCAAACGTCAATTATTTCCTTCGTTGTTGTCCTCGACATACAGTTACTTTCTTCTCGTCACAACGAAATTGGACCTTTATGCAGTGGGCCGACTTGCGCATCTCGGTGATCTTCCAGGCTAAACCGGATGGTGTGACGATCACAGTCTCCTGGTCCTTCAGGTTGGGGATTGGAAGGTGATTGACATCTTTTCCGGAAAAAGTACCAGTTCTGTTACACTGCCCCTCTCCCGGCTGCTTTCCGGCACAGGTTTTTAAACCAAGGGCTTTGATTGAGAACCTTAATCGTTCTCCTTTCTAGGTTTGAACGTTCTAACAGTGTCTCAACCCGCATACAAACATAACTACATCCAGCCTACTCGTTTCAATTTTGAACATAACTCCAAAAGAAACCGCTTTGACAGTTAAACATTAAACAACGGTTTTGCCTAAAATTGTTCAACTTTATTCTTCAACATCCCCATTATTTTGAAGACCGGAAACGTTCTTATGTTTAGCGCAAGTTGTGCCACCGTTCACCAAGAAAAGCTGGAACGATTGGGAACCAGGTCCACTCGCTGCAAACGTCAGTCCCTTTAGGAATAAATCCGATACCTCACGATAATAGCGGCTGTGCTTAGAAGATGCACATAGAGATGCGGGGCTTCTGTATATTATCTGTCAAAGGCGGCTTTTTTGCTAGAAATGTAATCTTTTAACCAAGCTCATACGTAAGCAGTCTTACTCTGTGTATCAGCTCTGCATTTTGAATTTTATCCGCATCCATACGTTAAACCTTTATCGTTGTATTTGAAGGCACATTTGGCTATTTCATCTTGTTAAGTCAGATATGTGAACCGAACATCCGTGGGCGATGGCTTGTGAGCCCGCATTAAATCTTGACCGATCACAATCAGTTCGTGATCAATACAAATTGCTCTACTTTTTTCCCTGTTCGGAGCAATCTGAGTATGATTGAATGCTTGGTCTGCAGTCACATGGTGATTCTGGATGTGTTGCTATTTACTTCCCACTAGTAAGTTCTACTCTCTAGTTATCGCTCCACCTTTCGGGTAAGCATTTTAGCTTTGACTTTATTGTACGACTGGTGGTGCTTACACTTTGTGTGTACAGTCGTAAGGATTAGATTATAGATTTATGTTATTTTAACAACAGTGTTTTAAGCTCCACCGTCCTCGAAAGCAGTACATCAGTAATTAGTACTAATGCTTAACTGCCGTTCGACCATTGGAAGAACTTACAAGTTAGCAACTGCTCGTTGTGAGATTACTATAGATACCTTATGTCAAACATTTGTTCTTAACTTTGAATCCTGTTACTTTTTCTGAGCTGTCGTCCTCTACGAAGTGTGCAAACGTATATGCTCTCCCACGAGTTTATGTTGGCTTTACTCCCTTGTATAAACATTGCTCCAAATTGCTATAAGATAGTTCATTATCACTGTTCCTACGAATAGTATCCTACGTTAGTTTTAACTTGCAAATCTAAAGCATCACCTTTTAATTTGTTTTACTTCAGGAGTGTAGTTTACCTTGACTTTCGTACTATAAATACAACCAGCCCGAAAGAGATCGATCGGATGACCGACCACTACGTTTTTAAATATATGATTCACACCACGTCAGTTTGTTGAAACAAGCTATACGCATTCGGTCCTTGTGTTCATTTTGTTTGAATTGTTGTCCTAACTTCAACGGTTTAACTCCATCTTTCGTGTCGACCGGCTAATGGTCACCCAAAGCATGTTTTGTTTCCCACGTCGTTTTTACACCAGCACTGATAACTGGGACACGGATGACGTGAATCGCATCGACTACTTTTGGAACGTCTTTCGACGTCGTGCTGGAAACAACTGGAGGAAATTGGCCTTTGAATTTTTGAGTCGCCTCTATGCAAATCGTTCAGTTGCGGAAATAGTGAGTTCTGTATGTGAAATAAATCTCCGAAGGCCTCCTAATTTCTGATGTAAATGACATCTACTCACATAAAACCATGGTATACTCTTTGGGTCCTACTGAAGGAGAACTTTCCTCTGGAAAGTCTCAGGATAGCCAATCAATCATGACCGTTTACCAGTTGTCCCACGGGACAAAAATATGTCAGGTCTCGTTTGGCTTCGTCAATGTGGTTTAGCAGTCTCGCAAATTATTACCCGCCTCAATTAGTGCACATTCTGGCCCCACCATTCGTGTTTCTTGTTTTTAGGAATTTTTGCTCAACTGTCGAATGCGGGAGAATCAGTTAAAAGATCAGGCGACGACCATCAAGCGCAGTTGGGTCAAGGCTCGTGAGGATTTGACCATCCGAATTAAAGCTTCTTTGCTTCAAGCTGAGGAATTAGTGGCACAGAAACGATTGAAAAAAGAACAACTAAGGACGCAACGTGAGCTATGCCTTTTACTACAAGACCAGGTGAGCGATCTGAGTAATTTGTTTCTTTTTATATTCATAAAGGTTCAGGTGGCGTGCGCGTGCCATATCTTATACTTCCAGATGAACTACATGCTAAAATACGATCACTATAACTCTGCTCTTTTGATCCAAAGCGAGACATTCGTTGTATTCATTCATCTGTTCTGTTTAGGTGTCCCCTGCCCCACATTGAGAGTTTCTGAGGTTTGTCGATTCGCTTTCCACTCGTCTGTTTCCTGCAGCTTACGGAAAAGTTTAGTGTATGTCACCAGTTTTCCGCCCTCTGATTTAACCAACACAACATCAATTTCAGCATATAGTCGTCTTTACACACAGCGAAATCGCTGCTGACGATCTAGGATCAGTGACACGTAATCGGCAGCTCTTATAACGCTGATTCAGGCATTGGGATTAATGGGGCTATCTTCCGAGTCCAGAAAAACATCAAAAAAGGCGACTGAAGCGATTGGAATTTATGCATTACTGTTGACAAGACTTATGATAAAACTGCTCTTGCATTCTGAATGTGAATTGACTGGATACCCAAATTATGCAGCAGGCCATCAGGCAATGGGAAATTAGCTTAGTGGAACTGTCAGGTACAAGCAAAGGTGAGCGAATGTCAAACAAAAGCAACCAATTGAGTTTTGGTAAGCAGTGATAGCCGTAAAAAGAAGAGAACGGATACATTCTTTGTGTACAGTTAAGATGCAAAAACTTCTTGTGGTTGTTCACTGCACACAACAGAATGCAAAATGAAACCGATTTTATTATCGATTTTCCGCAAGCAAACCAAACATACTTCAGTGAATTCACCATCGAACATCATACCAAACACAGAACGACAAACGTACAAAACCAACTTCGGCGAACCCAACTCTTGTTAACTCCCCTGCCTATTCGAGCCTAGTTTGAGCTTCCATCGTTTGAAAGGGATACGATTCATTGTACTGTTAATTCACATTAGATTCGAAAACATGGATCGAATTTGGAACGACTGTGGTACACTGTTCTTCTCGAACATAGACCACGTTTCCATGAAGATCTTTTTGGTTGTTCCGTAGAACGTCGGTAAGTAGGGCCTCCCCTGTATGAAGTTCACCTTCACACAAGAACTAATCCATTCGTCGGAGTTGAATGTATCATTTTTTTCCTCCTTAGGGGCGATTACCTGAGATTGTATCATCTACACGTCTCAAAACGATTTCTTATCAAAAAGTAGCCACTAACGTGATGCTGACAGTAAGGCAGACAGTCCGTCATACAGCATTAGCCAAAGTTGAAGAAGAGTTATGTTTTACTCAGCCTGGTTGACTTACAAAAGCTTGCGCACACACAACTATCATACTGACTTTACAGCGACACACAGAACGGAGTACTGTTGAGGCTTACAGCTCTTTCAATGCTGTCTGACTGGTCAAGAGTGTCTATGTTAATGAACTCAACTGACTCAGCTACGAGCACTGCTAAACAAAGTGTACGGGCTGCCCTGTCAACGCTGCCTAACCGAATCGGTGCTGTCCCAGAATGTTTGTCTTCATCCACGTGTGCTTCTGTCAACAAAATTAATCGCATTATTGATTCTAGATTTTTTAAATCTATAATGAACAGGTTCGTCCCACCATCAGTCGTACGAGTCACCTATGCACCTTTGTTAGGGTACACCTTTCGTGTAAGCGTCATTAAAGCTAACCCAATGCATAAGGTAGCGTTTAAAATGACCTCAGCGTGTTCCTCTTACTCCCGACCTTGGTATTTTACGCTGAGCGAGGTTAGATGGTTTCGTTCGTCAGCTGGGTGATTATCTCTCCATTCCATCCGTTGATTGCATTCCGGAACACGCAGCAGATGAAAAAGACGGCTAGACCTACGTGATTTATTATTCAATCACCTACGTGCATCCTGTCACTAAGCCCCTTGTGCAATGGAGAAAGGAGTTTTGTTTCACCGGAGTTCAACATGGAGATTATCAAGATCATTGAAAAAGTGGGAAACAGGCAGGTTCATGCCATTACTAGTAAATATTAGCAAGACATGTGTCAGATGATATTAAAACAAATAATATGGTTAGAATTCAATGGAGTAATAGTTTTAACAGCAAAATAAATATTGTATAACCGCAAACGCTGTCAGCTTGATTCGGAAAATGATGACGCACATAGTTGGCTCTCAAAAGCTAGATTGAAGATCCTATCTTGACACAACTAATCAAAGATATTACTTGCAGTTGACGGGAATCTAGGCATTGCGTCCCGTCGTCAGTAATAGTTAGCTATTCAAATCCCGAAATTGACATGGCATTGAGTTGATTTTCACTTTCTTGTATTCCCTAATGACTATCATATTAGTGAATGGGTGGACAAATTGGAAAAATTGATAGCAGAATATTTATTGTAAACTATTTCCGATTGTAAGGAAAGCGCTTTGCTGGATCGAACCCTGTTGACTAGTAGTTCAGTTTCGAAAGGGAATTAGTACTACTGACTAATGAGGCCCAAGTAAAAGCTACCGATGTTTTTGTACTGATTTGCTACAATCGGACCTGTTGATTCTGTGGTGATCGAAAAAGTGTACATCCTTGTTGTGCACCAAATAACTTATCGAATTCTTTGACTATCTAGAGGTGGATGATGCATGCAGTTATCTACGATTGGTTGAAAAGTTTAAATAACGAAATGATAGGTCGATAAAGGAATATTTTTGTGGTGTTCAATAAGCGTACATCTTACATCGGTGCTGATTTTAGTATCACCAAAGTTATTTTCTCTCCATCGAGTTGTGGTCTCCAGCTGCTGGATTTATACAGACGTTCGAGAGAAGATATGTAATATATTTTCTGCTACATCTACTAAGGATTTTTCTTCAGAGTAAGTGTGTCTGTAAGAAACTAGTGAAGTTTAACAAGGATCTTCTAGGTAGACAGAGGCTGAATCGTGTCGTAGTGTGCCTGCATGCACATCTCGATAGCCCATTGGAATAATCCGAACGGTGTGATGACCACACTGACTAAGTCACTCATACCGGACGGAGTCCAATCTCTTGATCTTTGCGGGCTTTACGGGGACTGAGACATTCTACCAGAAGAAAGTAGCACTAATTCTGGTCCAGCGACACCCACACTGCCTTTGAATCAAAGGCTCTGGTTGATGACCCCTATAATTCTTTTCTCTAGATCCGGGCCCCCTGGCAGCATTTCAGGCAACGTACAACTGTGTTTGTTTACCACACTGTTAATTGCACCGATCATCTCACAATATAAACCGGATCGCTCCCTGTGTTGCTTACAGCAGGGTGGGTGAGTGAAAACACACTACTGATGACCCCTCCCTAACTGTCTGATCCAGTCCAGCCCTCAGGCCCCTCCCGACCCCCATTCCTAGTAATTACTCTACGAGTCCCACACTAGATATAACCAATCACAGTAACTCTGCCTCAGTAATTCTCACCTTCTCTAACCCGACCTCTGGTTTCCTCCGTTCTTTGCTTCGGTTCAGAATGCGAGTCACTAAGTTGTTTTCAATCCTCCCACTTTGAAACAGACAGGCCGATTGGCAGCCCTCGCTCTGACGTTAGACTCATTTAACGTTGATGTCTACTGCATTCCAAGGACTGGATTCCAGGTGTGTTGTTAGCTTGTTGAATTGACAGTATCCGCACTGTCTACTGGATTCTAATTGTAAACTTCAGGTGACTGCGTGATCAACACTGCCCGTCAAGCTGGAGTGGGCATAGCCGCTGCTTCGCTAGTAGACTGGATTCCCGCTAACACTATATTCCGTGTTGACCGCTTGGCAGATTGTCTTAAGGGTAGCTCCAGACGCCAGATCTTCACGGCTGTCTTCGTTTTGTTTGCTTGTGCTTCAGCTGACTACAGTGACGTCTTTTACTCGGATCTAGCCGCACTCCTTAGGTCAACGCATTACACTGATAAAGTCATTTTGTTTGGAGATATGACCGCCCAGGTTGGCCGCCTTGATGAAGCCCAGTCTCTTTTAGGTGGCATATTTAGACTGGTTTCATGTCGCTCGGATAATAGTGGGTAGTTTTCACAACTGTATGTCTAACACTGACCATTTTTAGTCAGCGCTAGTTTTAGACACTGTGCACGTCATTGTCATACTTGGCACCCCTCCCATCTGAATCAGATCTGGTCTCAGATAAACCACGTAGCTGTTAGTTTCAAGTAACGTGGTTCTATCCGGGTACGTTATTATTAAGGCAGATACACGAATTCAAGTCAGGTGTTGGTACCTTATCACTTTGTTCTTAGTTTTGGTGGACGTCGAACGTACCTACTGCAACGGCTATTAAGAAACCGTCCTGATCGGCAGTAAAGCACAAGTACCAGCCTAGTACAGAATGCAACCCTAACCATTCTGATCCCAGAGATCCCAACTGTTGTCTAATCTGAATCCCACAGATTCTTCAGGCGGCAGGTACCCAATCGTTCGACATGTTGGTTTGTGAGTGAAACGAACGTTAGATCTCAGAAAAGTCCCATTCCGAACTAGATATCATGCGGGGTATTTTTCGTGGCAATCCATGTAACACGGTTGTGGGGGATATCCGTATAAAAAAAAACAGGCATAGACTGATCGTAAGACTTAGCTTACTTGAATTCCAACCAATTTTTCTTTTACACCTATTAGCAGACTGTAAGTTTATCTGTACTGTTAGGTCTCAACATCCATATACCAGTGAAACTACCTGTGAGGCAGGTGGCACACTCATCTGTAAATCAAGAAGGCTAGATTAAACGCTGCTGGGCTAATTTACTTGACCTTCTGTTTCCACTCTGTTACTGCCACAAGCTTGCGACGTAATGTTTGAGTCGGTGGATTCCGCGCCACCTACGAAAACTGAAGTCGGAAATTGCATTCTGGTCCTTAAACTTAATCGAACTGCTGGTCCAAGTGACCTCATGCCGAGACTTCTTAAATTAGATGGTGAAGCATTAGCAAAGGCTGTGGCTCACTTGTTTCAATTATGATGGACGACAGATGACATCCCTCTCCGCCGGGATCACTTGGGCAGTAGTCCCCTTATTCAAAAAATGTTGGAGGCCCTTGTGAAAATCATATAGGGGTTAACTTGATCTCAGTCGTAATTGGTTTTTTGGCATTTCTTACATTTCGTCAACCTTCTTCCCTCTAGAAAACAGGTATTAGAGGTGAACATGCATGTTTCGTCTTGAACGAGGATGCGTTAAGCAGCATCTTACTCTCCCCCAGCCAACAGTAGTTTTATTTGGCCATACAGGTGTGTTCGACTCGGTGGACCGATCTACACTTTTGGAGTCAGCAAATGCTGAGGGGTGCTATTCGGACACGCAAGCATGCTATTGGCGGTTTATTCCCATAGTTTAGTTCAGATTAAAGTATACGATGAACTACTGAACAGCTTCAACACCAGAAACGGCGTTTGCGAAGACTGATTCTACTATTTTTGTTCAACCTTCATCACAAATGAATTAATGAAGGAATGTTTACGACACTGAAGATCCTAGATTAGACCTCCTGGCTAGCAAAAATCGACTGCTCATGAACATGCTGAAGACAGGATGTTGTTTGACGGTTTTCAAGCCATTACGTACAGTGTTAGACACTATCTTGCCTTTTGCTAAATGGTTTGGAATGCGTTTTGCGATCCCCAAATGAGAATTGCTCAGCAAGACTGTTACGATTACGTCGATGAAATGTTGGATAATGAACTTGTGTAACTCTGTGATTAAACACAGGAGACGGGTCTTCTTTGCAACTTTGTAGTTTTTATGAGAGCCCTTAACTATTTTGCCTACTTAAGCATTGGCATCGACCATGGTGGTAGTATAGGAAATAGAACAGTGCCGCGTATCTCCAAGGTTCGTTCGACATTCGCTGATTTAGGACATTCCCAACCGACAGCAGGGCTCAAAGATTGCGAATATATGGTGGTCCTAAAAGCCATGTTACTTTGTACTTGCGGAGTTTCCATCACTCGGTTTAGGAGAGATGAACTACTGTCAACTAGCTGACCACCGACGCAGTGAACTGTTTATTGGGAGGCGAGCACCTCGTGCTTTCCACGTCAGATAAAGGAACAAGATCGGTTGTAATAAATCGTGTTCATATTGCTCGCACTCACGATTCACGATGCCGGCGTAGGTGACAAGGTCATCTGAGTCCCGCTTGGTCAA
>LUCH01004766.1:19081-49990 GCA_013368495.1 Paragonimus heterotremus
GACATTGAATTGATTGACCTGATTAACCACCCGTCCCTCGTTTACCCCCTTTAATGATTCCCCTGTAAAATTCGTGATATATATATGTGATGTATTTAGCCTGCCTGATGAATCCCTGAAAACGAGCTTGTTCGCTACACAGTATTTTTCATGACTACACTGGGAATTTTCGCGCGATTCCTAGTATTCGAAAGAATGTGCAGTTGGGCAGCTGGATAGATGCACTACAAAGCAGATGTCAGTTGGTGACTCATGTTGTTCGTTAGATGGTCACTCTTGAATGGGATTAGCAGAAATGAATTCTTTCTCCGCACTACAGCTTGCCACCTTTGGTTTTCTCTTTTTGCTGTGGATATTCACGAATTTTTCTACTTGCCCGTTATCCACCACCGTTTTTCGAATCAGTAACTTTTACTTCGGCGTAAAGCAATGGTTGAACGGACGCTGATGGACTTTTACAAAAACTGTTTGATGTCAGCATTGGATCGTCGCCTTGGTGACGCGCTCAGTCGCTGGACTCAAAACCGAGAAATGAGCAGAGACGCGGCGACACCGTTTATTGGAAGAGTGAGACAAAATTAGGCTACAGAAGCTCGAAATTTGCAAGTCGAAAATATTACCATAAATGGCTGACAGACACAAAGCGAATCAAATGAAACAGTCATATATGGCAGTCACGGCGTCAGACAAATCACGTTGCAGGGCAACTCAAGAAAAACCTAGTCCAGATAGCGCACCGGCGTTCGACCACACACCTGCAATCTGATTGGCTGAGTGGAACCATACCACCACCCACGACCATATCATCCGAGCTGGGCCGGCCGATCGATTTGGCGTGATGCGTCCTGGCTGCTTCGTTAAGAGATACATCTTCTAACAGTCAGGTCAATTTCTTGTGCATTTTTCCAGGTTGCTTACTAAAGGGAAGCTTCCAGCATATAACACAAATCGTTTAAGGAGGGCAAGTTCTTATAGCTAGGCGTCTAAGGTTAAATTGAACAAGTTCACTGAAATCTAGCAATGCCTTGCCATTTTGGTTAATAATTTGTGCTTGGTTTGTCGCATCAAGCTTGAAAACTTTATGAGAACTACACTTCAAGAATCTAAAGCGAAGACTGTTCAAGGTTTGCAAAAATTGTTGCATCGTGGACAGAAGATATTAGCATTTACCACTGATACTTCAAAACACCCATAATTTGTCATCCACCCAGTTTAGCAAGTCTCAACTGGATGTACAATCTTCGAGTCTAAACCTCAAGTTGCTACCAAAGCAAGTAAACAAACTTCACACTGAGGTTTCACTTGAAAGCTCATATGAACAGATCTTAGTGCGGCCTCATCGGTGAACACAGATTGGTTTCGTGCAAAATTGGTTAGTGTCGCACGAATTTTTATCAGTCTCAATAGGCCACCGTTGTTTGCTTGCCGAACATTACAGAGCCATCAAAGAGTTCGAAGAACTTGCCGATCTAGTTTGCTTCAGGCCAGACAGGATTCTGACGTTGTCATAATAGAGAAAGAGGATTATGTGACCAAGATGAATGAGATATTTTCTGTTATACAAAAATCCCAACTGGATCCCAGTCCTAGTAACAACTTCCTGATTGAAAAACAAATATGGAGGAAATCACGAATATTGATATTGCATAAGTTTTTGCTATGTGCAATTTGCATAAAATTGGCGACCAATAAAAGTAAAGTGAAGTCTCATGACATGTCTTCTCTCTATTTTGTTTAAATAGACAAAAGGAACTCAGTCTTTTAGATTTTGTGTTTAGACACTGTAGCTTTTTTTGTTGCTTATATGTGAGAAGTGCGAATTTACGCGCTGTTAGTCAGAATGGAAACCTCTCATCCGGACGTTAATATATCTGTGGTCAGGTGCGTGACTTGCTAATTGTCAGCTCTTACTTCCGGTATGTTGATTTGTGTGAAAACAACTTTATAAGCTTTTCAATTGTTGGTCTGTTAGCCCTCACATAGTCGGAATGAGACAAGCTGCAACTTATTTCTAGACAGTCTCAAGTTGAAATATAAAAACATCTTGCGTTCAGCCACTTTGTGCTGGAACTGCGCGAAGTGGATAGTATTGTTGCATTATCAGGATAACACCTGACTTCTGTCACAATGTAATCACATAATCTACGTGTGTTCACTGTATTCACTGTTGTGCCTTTTATGCTACCGGCTACAGGTTGCTGCTTATAAGGCAGTGAAAACTGCCCTGCAGAAACGGCAGCAGGAAAGGGAGACCACTCGTCTGGCTAAACTCCGCGACATTCACGAGAAACAAGCGAGGATTGATGCTGCCCGTCTACTGGAGGCCGAGAAGAGCCGCCTATACACTGTTCAACAAAAACGCGTGTTAGCCAGAGAGCGTGCTGAGTTAGAGGCGAAACAAATGCACAATCATTTAGAAGATATTCGAAAGAAGGTAGGTCTGGCTCGGATTTTGTTTGCCTGTTTGTTTTTGTATCGCTCTCTGCTTCAATTTAGCACTCCATAATAGGTGTCGTTTTCGCCATAATTCGACGGGCAGAGATAGCTGGTCTGGAATACTAGATAAAAAACTGCCTTTTCTATCAGGGTTGCATGTCATTGAAAGAATACTCGTACCATTTCTAAACGCTCCTAAGTTTAAACGAACATAATTTACCGATTATCTTCAGGGCTGTATCACGAGAAGTATTCATGAGACTGATAACCGAGTATGGACGGTGCTGTTTACGTCTGAGTGGTCCGACCTAGCATGTGATGAAAAAAATATTTAAAACAACTGGTTCCCTTCATAAGTTTGAACATAGCAGTAAGAAGACGGACAGTGGTAGATGCTAGCATTTCGTATTGCCTCTTCAGTACCAAATAACAATAACCAGGAACATATATATGACACTATTAGGGTGGTGGGTGAAGAAAATAAAATAGCAAATTAGGTGCAGAACAACAACGTAAACATATTAGGTCCATGGGAGTCTAAGGCTTACATATAATTGTTTCTGTACACACAATGCTGGCTTGAGACGACTAATCGCAACGGCCTCAGCGTAAAGCACTTTGTAGTGTTCATTTCATTGGGCTAGACAAGACCGTGTAGGCAATATCCATATCGTTTGTGTTCGCTCGGTGGCTGTCCACCAGACCGTTTATACACTCAGATACTTGACCTTGATTTCTACGTTTCGTCTTATAACACTCACGAGTATGGTTTCATATGTTGGGCATGTTGTTAGCCAACCATTACAAATGATTGGTTATCGTGAATTCACTTTCTGGACACTTCTGGAATTCTTATTGTTAGTTTGTCAATCTACGGATCACACCAACAGGTTCGTCCAGTCGTTAAATCCGATCCTGAGCGCATCATTTCCGAAACAGAGGTGAGTCCAGTTTACCCGTCTGTGTGTGTGTGTGTAATTTCCAGCTACGTTTCTTCTGCGTTATGTGTTCCTAGTTTTAATCTTTCAATAATATTCTCTAGTGCAAAATTGAATCTACTAATAAGTGGTAAGAGAATTGTGTTAATGTAACTATGGCTTGTGATTTATTCTCTGCAGTATGTTTTGTCGCAACTCTACACCGTAGAATTGATTCTGATACTGTTGTAGCTTACTCAATTAGCAATTTTGTTGCTAAAGCCTGTATGCAGTTAATCGTTTCCACTTTCATCGTAAAACCGCTGGTTTTTCATGAATACTTACACCTGTTAAAGTTTTCCTAAAAACTGATTAAGCCACGAATGATAATACGATACCATAACTCCCTATCCGTTTAGAAAAACTAACCGTCGTTATCGATAGTCAGCTGTTGCGATCTTTCACCATCATCGTTCTTTACTGTTAGTGTCAGGCTACTGGATATTGGCTGATTTATTTGTATACGCACTGTTCTCTAATAGTTCTGGCAGTAAAATTTCAGGAGTCGTCAAATCAGGTATGCGTCATAGCTAACCTCAGAAAATCCTGGTATTATTCGATCGCATGGAAGTTTTCTCAAGGATCATACTTTACTGAGCTGTGTGAACAGTGTTCTCGCTCTACCCGAACTAAATATCTGAACCGTACTTCATCTCTGGTCTTACAAAGGGTTCAGATATTGTTCCAAATGTAACGCCATTCGCGTTAGCCTCATCACCTTCATTGTCAAAAGATACAGTTTATCATATACCCTACTGTACACTTACTTGGATATATTTGACATTCACAAATGATTTTGATTTCGGATGGCTTACGTTCTGCATTTATTGATACCGACATATTTGTTCAGACGGAGATGGGCTTATTCATTCATATGATTGTAAACAGGTGGTTTTTCTTCTTTAATTAACTCTGCGAAACAACTCACTGATTCTACACGTTATTTTAATCCCTTGGTTTCCACCCATACATCCTATGAAGACTGAGGCTTTATTGCCTGTAAATCTTTGCAAGAGACTGCTGATACATATTTAAGTGGTGACAGCTTATTACAGCTGAGGGTTCGGTTTTTCTTTCAACGCTTTCTTATGCCAGGCGATTGTTCTTCCTGGTTCCGACCCAGTGACATACTGGAGAATGACAGGTTACAAACAGTTCACTGATACTTGAATCAATTACTCGATGCATCTCAAACACCAGAGTAATGGCGGCACGTTTATCTAATCAACACAGTGTTGACTTTAAAAACAAATCTGAGCAACTTAGGTTCGTCTTAGTTTGTTTTTCTCCAATACCTTTCTCAGATTTTTCTCTAACGTCTGAGGGGTAAAGAAATCAAAGTTCTTGATTTTAAATACCACGATGCTCTTTTTTCGCTTCTTTGTGTTGATTCTTCTGCATTTTGATTGACTGTAATTTCATCATTTTAGCTATTCTTTTTTCATTTTATTGTGATGAGTGCAAGTTACAAAAGTTGTATGCTTGACCGTTCCCTGTTGATCTGAATTAGAGTTACCTCCAAATGGGTCCTGATATGTGAGCGTAAACAAACCATTTCGATTTGTAATTTTGCACAAACTTTTCTCCTCAATTTTTCACAAATTGCTCTACTTTGGTTTGTGTCTACCCGTCAGTCTTGGAGAATCAAGCTAGATGAGCGCCGAAAAGACAAACAACATCAGTGTGACGATGCGACAGAGGCACCCTCACGGTTGGTCTCCACGTTGACCACCTTTTCCGATACGAAACTTTACACGGATCGACGAACTCGTCTCACAGCTGCGTTGCATTCCGCTGGTCTGCTGGATTCCAACTATGCGCGTGCACTGCTGGCGACGGTCCCATCTGATCGTCCGACCAGGAAAGATAACCAGACCTCCGATGAGATGAGGCTTACCTTCATCAGTGAAGTTTGAACGAAGCCTTTGGATAAACCAACTAATTTCCAGCGCAAATTTTCACTGTCCTCTATAAATCACGGGTATGGAACTTACGTGTCTCAAATGAATAAGACATTTTCCGCTAACCGTCGAAGCATATGACATGTCATATATGTATTAACACAGTTCTCATGATGACACTGTACAATGATTTTGAAGCAAGACTTCATTGTTTTTACGCCCATGCAAAACGAACGTTTTTAGATTAGGTATTTGAATAACAGTTCCTTGAGTGCATTTCTGACGTAGTCTCTGAAATCTAGGTTAGTTTTGCCTTCCGCCCACTTCTTCGAGAGTAAACTGAGGTTTGTTTTTTAGATACCTCTTTCACTTTATTGAAGGTCACCAACTAAGTGGTTTAACACAGGATACTGATCAACAAGATCATACATCTGAAAAGCTTATCATCTCAAAGCGGTTTATCTTGACATCCAACCGATACAACTATGATATCTTTCGGGACGTTGCCCAAAATTTGGTGACAAACATTCGGATGTCTTCAAACGGCAGTGGCGAGGAGGTTCTCGGTTTTAAAAGCAAACTGTCTGCCTATGACTAAGGTGGTCATCTGCTTACAATTTACTCCTATCCTCAAGTATAGAATGCGCGATGCGTAGATGATTTAACAAGGCGGTCAATGTATGTGATGATCATTGTGCAACATACGTCGTATCCAGTGGTTTCAGTTATGTCCGTGATAACACTTGCTGATGGTAACTGTGACGACTTTTCAGTATTCGAGACAGTATCATCAGGGTGGAAATTGTCTGGTTTGTTACGGAAATCAGAAATTAAAAGGAATGAGTGTGACGAATGCATTTTTATTCAACGCTCTCTTTAAATTTGAGCTTGTCTCTTGTGCGTTTATGAACCACACCACTCCCACAATAGACCGGGTTCTTTTGGTGCGAAGACTGGTGGATCTGATATACCAAGGGGTTTACAAAACTAATCTTCTTTTTCTCTGCTGGTGAGAGAAAATATCACTGAGTGAGGGCTGTTCTCCGCTTCAGCACAAGCGAGAATGTGCGTCAGTAATGAAGTTCATTGAAGAAGACAAGATTATTGTATCTGGAATCAACCAAAGGGGTCCAATAGGAATGATAACTGTTTACAAATGAAATAAAAGAATAAGCAAAACGCTTGTTTGGAAGTGTTTCTGGATATTCATTGGTCGCTATCTTGTGTGTCAACGAGGAAGAATGGACTAGAAGAGAAACATCGATAACAGTTGTGCGCAGTGTTTGAACGTTTTGCAGTAGTCGCCAGCATCACTCACGGTTCTCCGACCAACTGGTTTTGTCTCCTGTCGAAACAAGTTGATTGTTACCGAGGCATCATGTTTGCATTCATTTTGATAAACCTAAAAACCGACAGATGCATGGAAATTCTCGTTCATCGATTAGCATATCTAACAGACACTGTTGAGAATGCTTGTCGATTTGGTAGTTCGGGTTTATGGTCTAGGTGTTCGATCGTTTGCCGAATTTGATACTTAGATTGTAAAAGTTTTATCACCAATTAGGATGGCTTCATTCCTTGCGTAGAACCTCGATCGTATATGTTATTATTGGTACCAAATGCTTTCCGGAAATGGCATGATACTACTGGATTGGTTCTGTTTATTGTCACCTGCTCGCCGTTTTATGCGGGCATCCCATTGGTTGCTATGGCATTCGTAACACTCAACAAGTCGGTCTGCAAGTAACTTATGAAAAGCTGACCAGATCTTTCTCGTGATGGCTTGCTTAAGATAGATCTACACGCAGTTTGGGTTATTCAACGTATCTGAGATACACTGTTTCGAATATGTGCGCACAAATGTACTGTCATCTTAGAGCCATAATCATGAGCTCTGTGGCTCAGGCTGCTGTTGATTTTAAAACAGTAGATAAAAAAAAGTAGAAGGGTATGACTATTTGATTAGGTCGGCTGATTGTAACACACTATTGTGTATTTACTGTTTCTCATCTCGGACTATGTATTGTATGGTTTCGCGTTCCTGCGTCCCTAGCCTTCTTTGCTAAATTAAGCTTAGAGTCTGTCGACTATAGGATAGTATCGCATAACCTGTGGACCAACTGTTGTTTTTTTACTATCTGTTTCGTCAGTAACACTACTGTCTTACGGTAAAACAGCCGGAAAAAGTCATCCATCACAGTATTTCAGTTTACCTCGTTCGTCTTCCAACTGACTATCTATCGATCTCAGTACCACATATTGTAGCAAGTGAACCTCTTTGATGTCTAAAACAGAAGGACTGTAGTGTGTCCCGTGAAATTTAGACGTCCATTGCTAGAACTGTGCAATTTTGACTGCTGTTGTGTACCGTAGTCCACATTGGTTTGATGCGTTACGTGGAATAGATAATTGCATCAACCACCTGTATTTCGCTTGTTCTTGTCGACTGAATTATTTTCACACTCTTTTTTGTTGACGATGTGTGGATTGTCCTCTAAGTTAGTTGGTTTTATTGTCTGCATTCGAGTACATGGATGTTTTGGCTTCACTGTCCACATGAAATCGTAGATACTGTTACGCTGTAATACACTTATTCTTATAATTTACTCTTGAATGGTATGATACTTAGGTAAATTTTAGTGGATTTCTTCACGTCTGGTCAACCCAACTGAATAACATTCGTATGACAGTAAACGTTGTGTAATTATTCTCCAGTCCCTTTACAAATAAATAAACGGTGATTTCTAAAATGTTTCCATAAAAAAGACACTACGCTAATTAACGAAACGGTTTTGACCTTACATCAAAAGATGTCTATCCTATCTTTCAGCTTTAGAATTAATAAATATTTGTCTAAGCTGTGTTCAACAATTATTTTGCCTAATGAATCCAATAGCTGGATGAATCAATGAGACAGTTTAAAGCGCGGTGAATCGATTATCAATAATATCAGTCTCAAAGCTATGTTAAGTTTTTGGTAAACCACATGTTTTGGATATCTGAGATCTCTTAGGTGTGAGTTTACAGCAGGTTTTTTTTAATCAGTTTGGCAGCTCTTTCTCAGCTCCTTGAGACAGTCAGTGACTTTCTTTTGAACAGAAATATCTCTACTTAACATTCAGGCGGAATGTTGAGCGACCTGTCGGAATTTGTGACAGTTTATTCCCAAAGTCAGTTTTATTCAATATGACTACGCTGGAGCCATTGTCCGGTGGTGATACAATGATGTTCAGATCCTTCATGAATTGCTTGCTGGAATGTATATGCGTTCGCTCAATAAGTAATTTTGTTTGATTAGCATGCGTCGGTGATGGTAGACCTGATCGACTAGCTTAGCTTAGAACCAACTAGTTGCATCGTCAGATGTAGGATATTAAGTTTTCACTTGATCATATGAAGTCCCGAACTGTTTTTTAACGTAGATATCAGAAATACTGAATGACAGAATGCAAAGTTTAGGACCTTCTCACAATGTTTCCATTTCAATTCGGTTTGGTGCACGTGCTGATAACATCCTGTCGCAATGATCCAGATTAGGAACAAAGGGTGGTATCGTATCCTAATCGGAGGACGACATTTATGGTCTTTTAACATCAGACTGTCTAGTTTTCTTCAGCACTGAACAGCTGAAGTGTGCAAATTAAATCCGATTGTAAACTCTTACCTAAAGGATCCCAGATATCCAAAGTGTCTGGCTTACCAAAATTTCACAAACCTAACATAGCTTTGAGACCGATATTATCGATAATCAACTCGTTGTGTCATAAACTGTTTAAGTGACTTGTCCGGCTGTCGGGATCAGTACTTAAAATGCTTAATCAACATAGCTTGAAAGAAATTTCATTTATTGACTCCCTAAGAGATTTCGGATTGAAGGACAGGATAATGGTATCTTTTGATGCAGAATCACCCTCTACAATTTTCATAAACGTTAACACTAGACTACCTGTGTTCTTAATCTTTCCTCGATTCCTAAAGTGTTTCGTGACTTCACGGAGCGATTGAGCGCTCAACAAGACCTCATTTTTACAGGGAGACGGTTCCGTTGCACCAACTTGATTCAGCGGTCCACTATTGGCAACGAGTGTTTTTCCGTTTGGAGCACTGAATATACGCGGCCGCCAGTAGTCTGTATTCGAACGTGTTCGCGAATCAAAGGTATCGTTAGCTGAACGTGGCACAACCAGTGGAGTCCGCTCCTGGCCACCGGAATTCGCACGTTTAACGGATGGTTTTTGGCAGCGAGGAGCACTGTCTCGAAGAGTGCACATTGCAATGGGATGTCCACAGTTGTCCCGAACCCACACAACTGGTGTTGCCGAATTAAATTGATTGTTTGAATCCGAATCTTTTCTTGCGGGTGCGCTCACATTCCTTTGCAAAGTTTCTGTAGAGAAACAACGGCTCCTTGGCTGTTCACAGTTCGTTTTCGGAGTACCAGTTTGAGCTCGGAAGAAAACTGCTCCGCCCAAAATGCTCTCGGTCATATCCCCAGCAGCTCGGTTCACTTGTGGGGCTGTCCGAGTTTTCGTGACCGTGAACTCATTAGCGGTAGGCTTGCTGTAAAGTGATGGCTGGTGTTGCCTTGGACCCACGGTGTAAATTGTCTGGTTCCAACGTGGCCTTTGACTGGCCGCCTCAGTACCACTGAGATGAAAGCCACTGTTAATACAAGTGATATGAGCAGAAAGAAGAAATACATTAACAATCGTTGGTTGCCGCGTTTACACAGTAATAACAACACTGTTAACCTAAGATGATTCCGTCTGTTTCGAAGTGGTAATTACGGTATGATCTAGTATGTTGAAAAAGTGCTTGCCCATTACACAACCCATTCATATAACGACTGATTAATATCCACAATCTGGGTAACAGTTGTTTTCTATCACTGCCGGTCAAGCCAAGGCTTGACGTCCTTGGAAATACATATTGCTGATAACGTTGTTTAGGTCTGGCTGGATTGGGAATCCGTTTAGTGTAGTCTTCTGTTATGAACTTCTAACAGTTGTTTAGCGAGCAATGTCTTTCCCACTGTAGATGTGAGAAGTCAGCGTCATGTTTAATGGCTTTCCCCTAAATCTCCCTGCTCCACACTTGGTTTCGAGTAGTTTAGCATAACAACGATGTGATCAAGAGCTATAGTGATATGTCCTGGTTGGGTTTGCAAACAAGTATTAATAGCTCATGACAGTGCGACCGTCACATACTTACACGTCTCATTCACCCACCTTTGGCATCGTGATGTCCATTTGGTTTGATGGTTCTCCCAAAGGAGAAGGAGACGTGAAACAACACACAATTCATACAGTAAGGTGTTTTCTGCTATATGTGTATTTCACCAAGCGTTTGTTGTTTAGTGACGCTGTTGCACTTTGAGATAACGAGTTCTCTTTCACGGATATTATTCGTGACGCGTGTATGTTTTTTAGCTGTGCGAATTATTGATCATTGAGGTCACTCTGTTTCTGGTTTTGCTCTTGGTCGTTGTGGTCAGTACGTGTAGTCCACGTGAGATACAGATTGGTGTACTCATTGTTCCTTCTGATTCACGATAAAACCGCCATCTGCGTAGGCCATGCCTTCTTCGTGAACAGCTATTCCGGTTTTCTAATCCCAGATTTATGGGTTATTTAGAATCCTACTTTTGTTGACTTTCTTGAGCTACTCCAGCCGCTCAAACTCTGTTTTTATCTTGGATGAAGTAGCTGGGCTGAAATCTCCGCGTAACCGCTTGGGTACTGAAGATCACCTACATTTTGAAATTCATTCGTTCCGGTGAGACTTTAAGTTGGAAGAGGCGTTCACTTCTAATGACAAACTCTTACGTGCTACATCGAAAGTGTACATGCCTATCCTACACTTTTTGCGTCTGTGCAATCCACGACTTCCCTCACCTGATGTTCCAACCTTTTGATTTTAGATTCCTTTTCTTATGGAGCTTGATTCTATATCTTCCATTATGATAGCAATTCACTCGTTTTGCAAACATCATTTCAAGTGTCATAGCTTTGACAGTTATTCGAACTTAACCGTGCACGCGAAATGATTTATTTTCATTAAGCTTACTATGGAAAATTCTGAGTCCAACGCGGTCGCTGTATGCATTCGTGAATGTAACAAAGAACTTTTGTTTCGAACGCGATGCTGCTTTCACGCTTATTATTGCACCTCCCCTTAATGAACATACTATTGTATTATCCATCAATGTATCGGTACTTTACTTTGAATACCCAGCCTTGCTGGCTGGTTCCATAGGAAGACTTGTTGACGCCGACCACCAGATTGGTTCAAAAGCGCGCGAACAGCCATTTTCCACCGACTGATCAGGACCGATTCCATCAGCGACGCGAATGATTGTCCACCTATCCTGTTACGGATGGGTACTTGTTTTTGGTTACGGTTTACAAAGAGGGAGGGAAAATTCGATTGTTTACACGCATTGGATGATTATACGGTTGTGGAAAACTGGGGTGCCCAACACTCAGGAAGTATTCGATAAAATTCCTGAGACAAACTTTCTCTTAAAGTTGTTTATTAAAGTGATTCCTTTCACAAGTCGCCTGCTTCGGACTCTAAACCTTTACGTGCTTTCGTGACATTTTAGGAATTGTTCAAATACAACAGGTTGCCAACAGACTTAAGTTCAGCACTGTTCGCTTGGCAAAGATTTATTACGTATGCTCGGTCTGGACTTCGCTGTTACATTGTTGGATGACAACTACATGATCAAAACAACGAAACGAAATTTTGATAATGACCTACATACTGTTCTGAACTGCCTCAATTTTTTGGACTTAAAGTTAAACACTGAAATTTGTGATTAGTACAACAGAAGTGAGTTTTCTAGAACGCGTCACATTCGACGAAGATGTTTGCCCGAGTGTTGAAAATACCGCAACTACTACTAGCGTTCTTGATCCATCCACATTACATCGACTCAAGCGGTTTCCCGGGCTTTGCTCTCATCACCTGAACCCAATTCTGAAACCATAGCAGAACCATCGCGTTACTTGACGAAGACAGTTTTTTTTTCAAGTTGACTGATGCCCTGAACAATGTATTTTTGTTGTATCAGCCAGATAGTTACATCTGTTCCTGTTGTAAAAGGAGAAAAAAGCTTATTGGGCTCCACATGGCACGATGTGTCGGGTGGATAATTAGGTCCAACTGTTAACTTTCTAAGCTACCAGCGTGTCTTTGTAATTCAACTGGTAGAGCATTTGTCACTATTGGGCATGCGGCCTCCCTCGCGGGTTCAGTTTTAGCCGAATCTCAAATTTTTGTTATTTAGATCTCTCTCAAATTATCAATTCTACTACTACTTGTTAGTAACATGAAATTTATTCTATGCCTCCAATGTCCAATTTCAGTGGAGAGTTCTGCAGTCATTAAGATAGTGTAGCGGTAGGTTCTCTCCTGGACAAATTGTTCACAAGTATACTGGCGGCCAAACTAGAGACAGCTGAATTCCGTCATGTATTTGATAACTACTCTCTATAGGCGCTATGTGGACGAAATATTTTGTCTGACAAACGATAGCAGTAATACCCAGATTTTATTGACAAATTTCAATTGCACATACAGTGACATTAAGTTCTGTATCGAAATTAGAAAATAACGACAGATTCCATTTCCAGGGTTTTGCAGTGTTTCGTAGAGTGGCGGGACCAGGTCAAGGAATACAGTAGAAGAGATGCATGAGTTGATCAGCACACTCAATTTCACAGTTTTATCAACGCAGAACGTGGTTTGTTGTTTAACAAGCAGATCGCACATAATCTGTGTTCCGGATACTTTACAGGACAAGATTCAACCATTTCGAGACACATTTAATCAAAATGGATATCCTCAAGTATTCCTTGGTAGAAGCACATAGCCTAAGATTAGCGCGATATCGTCCGGACAAAAGATTCAAAACCTATCATTACCACTCGGTCATACAAGAATGTAGTCATCTGCAAAAATGGCAGCCATTAAATTTTGAATGTTGTTGAAAGTGCCCATTCCGATCCACCGATTACCTTAAAGTTCACTTCCTACTAAATACACCTTAAATCTAACTTACCTGGGTTTTTGTCGTGGGTTAACCACAAGGCGGTTATCGGAAAATACACGTGGGCATCTCCTGAAATGACTTCGCAAGGGTTCAAGATATAGCCCATTTCTAGTGTGATCAGTTCCACTTGAGTTAAGGCCGGTTGAAACATTTCAAAATATCTACAACGTTCGTCAGGCCCGCGTGGCAGCTGTCAGCGTACGACTGTTATCAACAAGCGAGATTACGGTCTGTAGACTCTGCAACTCTTGTTTGTGTATGAGCCGAAACATTGTTCCTCTAAACCCTGCATCTCCCTAGGCCAATCCAACAGCCACTTGAAATCCGAACAAGTGTGAACAACTTGATATCGATGAACGCGTGCCTCATAGCAAACACATGTGACTCTCATGCATTGAAAACAACCCCCATCCTGTTCCGGTAGTCTGTGATCCGCCCAACGTCTATGGTTATTAATTACCCATTTCACTTGTTCTTCTATTCGTACATACACTGTGTACCTGTAGAATCCTAACAGTAATTATCATAAATGACATTTTTTACAATTGACTTCTGTCAAAATATTCTAATGTTGGCAGTTCTGTCATTTTCCCCCTCCATTTAGCTTTGAGATATTCCTTAGCGTTAACTTCTGCTATATCCTATTTACTTTCCAAAAGTAGTGCAGCTAGTTTCGATAATCATGTGCCGGTTCGGCTTTTTATTTCTCTAGACCTTCGAGTTCTTACGCTTGTAAATTTATTGCTCCTATCCGGAATCCCCATAACTGTTGGTATTTAAACTGGCGATAGTCTGAAACAAACTGAACTCAGGAGAGCACCCAGTGGGTTAACTTGACTGCCTCATTGCTCTTTACCTTATACTGGCTATACATATCAACTGATCCTTCGGTCACTAGTACCGTTCAGTCTGGAATAGTTGGATCCATTAAATTACAATTGATAATAAACCGTCAGTCGTTTGCTTAGTTAGCTGTATCGTCCTTATCTAGATAGCAGACCATCTGGTGCCTTTTCGCGGTGATCCTACTGACTGCAGTAGGGGGCAATACTAAGAATACATTCTGCGCGGTGTTAGCCACTCCAATAAAATCGACGCCTAGCTCGGAGGTGTGATGGCAAAGGCGAGGTTATTTGAATAACACTGTCGTACTAGTTTGGATTGGCAACAAATAGCTCAGAGTGGTGAGCGAGCGCTACAGTTCTCTGCGGTGTACTGGTTGTTTTGACAAGTACTAGTTTCAGTTTTAGGTGTGTCCACGCTTAACTTGGCGCCCTTCTGAACGGCCCTTGTCTCATATAGATCAAGTAGCTGCCAGTTGTAGATTAAATGGCTCATTCAGGCCTTACCGATCTTAGAAAGGCAATCGCGTGATTTAGGACCACGCTCCAATCCACTGTCAATGTAGTATTCAATTCACGGGACAGTTTTCCTACCGATCACAACGGATGGGAGTTGAAAGGCTGAGCAGACCTGAAGCAAGTTAGGCAGACTAGTTTAAATGGTAGCTTAAATTATCTGACCTCCTAAGATCTCAACTTATGCTCGGCCCAAAGTCAGTTCGGTTGGCGCACTGTTTGCGCTTCAATTACTTCTTAGATTGACCCACTCAAACATGGGTCCATGAGTGCACCACAGCCCCCAAACGTCTCAAAGCTATTGGCCCAAACACTCCGATGCCGCCAATATTCAAATTTTTGACGAGTCAACAGTGATTGGTACTAGCTCATCAGTCCTAACTAGTCTGGCCAGTCGTTGACTGATTTGTGTACTTGGGAAGCGGTGGAAGTGTGGGGAACGAAACAGAAACGCGTGTCTCTAAGGCTAGGTTGGTGTTCGTCAATCTGGAAAATCTCTGACGACAGGGAGGTATCTCTCTGAAACTTACAGGTAGCGCAGACAAGACGATAGCGAGGGATGTGTTACGCTACAGCAGCGAAACATTGCCGCTCAGGGTAGAAGACGTGAATCGTCTCCGGGTATTCGGCCACCAATGTCTGCGTTCGATCGCTCGTTTCGGATGGCACCAGCGAGTAAACAACGAAGAGATTAGGAAGCGGGTGTTTGCTACTCATTGTAGAACGAGTTCTTTTGTTAAATCCTTACACTTGCACAGACTTGGATGGTTAGGTCATGTACTAAGGATGCCAGCTAGTCGTCTGTCACACCGAGCACACTTTGCCGATGATGCGGGTGACTGGCTTCAGGCGATGGTGATGGCCTGGCCTAGGGAAATGAAGCCGTTCACCAAGAGATTGGCCATTGTACGTTAGGTTCTCCTCCCTCGCGAGTCACAGGGTCGGTGGCTGGAAACGTTAGGTGAGATGATGGCTAATCGGACTCAGTGGCGTGAATGTTGTTGTTTGGTCGAGTTATCTGTGGACTAAGTGCACTTAATTTCGTGGAGCAATGAGGGCCGTAAGGAGCTTGTCTTGTTGATGACGCCCTACTTTCACCTACAGCTAGGTTGTTTGTTTGCAAGGTGTAGAAACCTTGATGCTGACTGTCTGAATACGCAACGGTTCAGTACTGTGCACCAAACCCGATGGCTCAACTCTATCCATCCATTCGCTCCACATTTGGTCAGGAGACTACATGTTAACTGTCTCACTCTCCCGTATTCCTGGCCTATTCTCAAAGTCACAGACATGATCCGACAGGACCTGTCCACCCTGCACGTACAAGCTTCGCTAGGCCTATTTCACCTTCGTTCACCCGACGGACAGTGACTTCATTTCCCCCAACACTGCGAGGATCAAGGCCACATGCACGCACACATGCGTGCATCGACTGAGCCAACTCACGCATGTTAACTTACAGGCATGTGACGCACGCATATGAAGGCGACCAAACTCGGAGAGACAACACTTCTGACGCCACGAGGACGTGAGCCACACCACAGTTGTACAGCTCCACATCGCATCCACATGATCTTGTCCCTACTACACTGCCAGCACACAGCGTACATCTGGATATTGCTATGCACACTGTTATTAACTTGGACATCATATTGTATTGTGCGTGAGTCTCCTGGTCTGTCTATGTTCTAATCATTTTCCTGTTTATGCCTATTTGTGTTATACACCTTACTACTCAACTATGTATCCTTCTTTTGTTATACGTAGTTAGTGTTAGGCTGTAGTCATTTATCTATAGCCCACATCACTGCCCTACGTAACAAATATGAACGTGGCTATTTTTAGTAGTTACGTCCCTCCCCTTCTTTCTTTTCCTTTAGGGGGTTTGTTTTCATCCACGCTTGTATGATCTTTAAGCATCAATGAGAACCATGGATGTACTGTTGTCTGTAGTGATGATAATGATCAAGTGGAATCAGTGTATTATAGTAACCTTATTTAAGAAATGGAGCTAGGAACAGTCGCAAAATCCATCGATGCGTTAATCTAGCTCTTGATGTAGCCAAAGTTTTGATATCCGCCACATTATCACCACATTGCCAACTTTCTACATCTCTGGAAACAAACCATGTGAAGGAACGCGCGGGTTTCTGTTTCGGGCTGGACTGTGCAGATCAAACTTTTGGACAGTGTCACGCTTACTACCGGCCAAGAGTTGACGCCTTCCTCAGTGTTGTGGTCTATCTGTCCGCAGTCAAAACAGGTGAGACTCGCAAATATATCGACCAGGTATTTAGACATATTGTCGATGCTGTTTCCTGACAAGTTGGCGTAGGTTAGGATATTCGGGAAGCCGTCAAACAGATTCGTCATCAAAAGTGATGTCCGCCAATGTTATCATCTCCCTAGTTCTGGATCGAATTTATCGTAAACGAATAATGAACCTTTTCTGTGGCTATCGTATGATCCAAGCATTGATGTCTCTCACGGTGAAAAAGTGACCGATGCGGATTATGCTGATTGCCAAGTGCTACTATTTGGTAACAAGGCAGAGATTCTGCCTATTCCTTTGGAAAGTGCTATAAAACTTCAAATTGGAAAATTTTATCTCGAATGAGGGAGAACGGAAAGTGAGATTGGAGCTCGTGTTTCCATAGCTACGGAAGCGTCCGACAATCTCATAACTTGAAAAGTTACAGTTACAAAACAATGGTACAGTTTTACTCCAAGACTGCAGATTGTGGCTACTGTGGATCACCGTTATAGGCGTCGGATGTCATCAACGAGTGAGTAACCAGGGAGATAGCAGACAGTTCTGGCTGCCATCCGAACAGGTTCACCAACCCAAACCTCCAAGATATCTAGTCTCACATGGTTAGGTCACATATTGAGAAAACCAACTCTCCTTGATTATCGTGTTATCTTCTTTGGACTGGTTTTATGCCTAATCATGTAGGGTACAATTAGTCAGTTGATGATTATGCACAGGAGAATGAGAGCAGCCTCTAGCAAATTAGTTAGGCAGATTACTTCCGTCCTCGAATTGGAATCCTTATGGTTCGTCTGATATGTGATAGAAAATCACGAGGATATACCAACTTATTGCTTTCCTTAGCATGAGTTCCGCTATTGCTCGGTGCCTGTTTGCACAGTAATGACAACTGCTGGTTCGTGGTAGTGAACTCTACAAAAGTCACTCACATTTTCAGGTCGATTGTTTGTTTCCGTTGTGTAGTCACCCCAATGTTGACTGCTTGAGCTTTCATTGGCTTCCCCTTCTCCCCGTTCTTTTATCATTCAATTAAAGTGTATCCACCTCATGGTTGTATGACAGCTAAACGTCAGTGTCATTTATTAATGTAATACTGTTGCTAATACAGACAGTGATGCTCTCAATAGTCACGGAAGCTGAATCGAAACTATACATCTACGATGCATGTATGTCATGATTGCTAGGTGTTAGTGAGTTCTATTAAATTAAACTTACCTTCTGCATAATTCTGTTAAACGTGTAATCCCTTCCTTGCATATATCCGTGATTTGTGCAGCAGTTGAAAGTGCCTCAGTGGACAATGCACCCGTAGTGAGCATCTGATAATCTGGTAGCTGGACCGCTGTCGAAGTGTCCATAGGCGTTACCTTTACAAATGTCGGTGGTTGTGAATTTGGATGCTGGTAGACAGTGAGAAACGCGTACTGTAGTACATCGTAGTAACGAAATGTCGGAGTTCTTGCCCCTAAATGTCCCGGATAGTTGTCTCCATTGCAACCTTCTAGAAAAAGCAGCAGTTGTAACCCACGCTCTCCAGCAATGGGAAACACTGGTTCAAAATTTCCCAAGGCCGCTCGATAACGTTCATCCACCAAGTCCACCAGCGTCCGCACATCATCAGGAGTTAGATGGGAGACGATATTATGTAGCTCTTCTGTCATAGTCTAAAACCAATAGAAAACAACACTGTCTACTTTTACACAGCAATTTATCAATTCTTAACTTTCAGTAATGTGTTAGATTCGAAAATTAAGGTTATTTGAAATCCCCTGTGTTGTTGCCTAATAAAATCGTCGGCTATAATGAATTGACTTAAATGTGATTGTATTAATCGTCTCAGATTTTGTTTCCGTTTGAACGCTTTCGAAGCACCATCCATTCTGATGATTCGTTGTGCCACTTCGAACAAATTGCAATACTATGGGTGCTTCCATGATGTTTGATGTGAGGAATGCGTGGTAGGTAGAACGTTTTCGGAGGTACTCCTGCTCTTGAAAGGCAATGAAATACAGGTCGACTTTCTGTTTACAATATGCAGTTCGTTTAATTTTGTGCTATCCAAGATATGCCAGTGAATAGATTGTTTTCGATAACCGTTTTCAACCAGTACGTTAACTATAAATTGTTTTTTCTCCTCTAAAATGTCATTGGAACAGATTTTTGTAGCGCGGTCGACGAGACATCGGATGAGATTGATTTTTTCCCTATACAATACAAACTCTCAAAATCTGTGTATTGCCAAGTCCAGTTTAACTTACGAGACATCCCTCTTTATATTGTCCCATCCGAGTCTATATTGCACCACCTGTTAAGGGCAATAGTGCTTAGGAAAATATGAGCAAAAGGAAGGCTAAACCTGAATAAAACCTATTTTGCAGTCAGAACATGCGTCCAGTTTAATTCCATACCAATTTTACGCCTTCCGTTGAAAGATACATTGCCTGTTCATATTGACTCTTACTGTGTGTCATTCCGTTTGGTCCTATAAAACGAGCTACATAGGTCACAGGACACTATAGTTATCTGAACGCATTCGAAAAGACCATCCGGCATAGTTAATTCGTGGCTTGGCAAAATCATGTCCATCTCCGATTGCTGTGCACCTAATGGAGTCACACCATTCGATCAATCTCACAGGTTCACACTGCCCTATTGATTGAGTCCGGGTTGTAGAATCGAGGTAGATCAAAGTCGTCTATTGACAGTCGTTGAAGTTATCGGTATTTGCCTACTCCTTCCCCTCAGTCTGTTATAAACACTTGGTCCTATCGGCCATCATCGAAGTGGTGACCCAGGTGAGTTTCAATAAGGCATTTGAGGGATTGAAAATATGGCCTATGGCCAAGAATCAAAGCAGTAGTTCTGACACCTATCTGATAAACCATAGATCATGATCACAAGAATTTCAGATAGGTGTAAATTATATTTCTTCCCCCACAGGCTGGGTGACCCGGAAACTAGCGAATTTTCGTATTTGTAACAAATTAAACTGTTCCGCGATTGCCCGTACAACTCCACTCATTAATACAACTTGATAAACTCCAAAGATCCTTGCATATTCGAGTCCATGCTGCCTAACAGACAGATATCACATGGGCGCAATAGTTTTTGCTCAACTTACAAGATCTGATCGTTTTCGAGCTCGGGTTGACAGCGAACCCTTAAGAGCACACAAACTGCTCAATGTTGGTCTCGTCAAGCGATTTATACGAGCCACGTGCCCTTTGGTGGTGTCGGTTGCGGTGCGCGATAGCTAAAAATAGGGGGTGAAAAAAGCGGGTAATGGACAGATTTGCCATCGACTGTCTGTTTACAGAAAGTATTTTTGAATGATCGTACGTAAGACTTTAGGCACTGATTGTCATTGAAAACGATTAATTATTAACCAAATTCAAACTTACCTCTTCACGGTACACCAACCTTGAGTGATAAATATGTTTTTGCCGCTCGTCCCATGACAGAGAGACGTCCCATAATCGTGGGTCGGATACCGGAAAAAGTGCGTTGATGCCGAAATTGATGGGTTGGTCCGTAGCGCCCTGGTCTCTTGATTCTACACCATAGTGGTTTGAAGTTTGAGGTTTCTTTTTCAAAAATTGCGGAGTACGAATTGGCGTTCGCGTTTGACTTTGTGGAATCGATGATGCGACTGTGCTATCCTCCATCTGAGCTCTGGTAGCTAACAGATTTACAGACACTTCAGAGATGACCTCGTTCGTAGAAGCAGATGTGGTTGTTGGAGTGAGTTCGCCAAAGCTGGTACGCTGCGCATTATGACTTCGATATTCCGGTGGTAGACGAAACCCGGCTACGTTGAACATATCGGTGACCACCTCGCTTTTCACGTCATTGTCCAAACTTGTATTGGTGTGCAAACTGCACAGACAAAGAGTGTTTTAATGAGCGTCATTTTCAAAGTTGTTTTAACTGGAATCATTCCCCAAAGTAAATGAAAATAAGTTTGCTGCTCATCTTACTTGCACTATCACCGTGCCAGGGTTCACCAAAGCATTTTAATTTTACATTTACCCACAATCTTATGTGTATTGACCGATCCTCTCGAACTGAAGAACAGTAACTGTACTGTGAGCTCCAGGGCATCTCAGTCAAGCCTAAGTCAGTAATTCCGGTGGGTTACTGCAGAAAGATTTAAGAACACGTGTACAATTAATCGATTAAGTTAATTGTTCACCTGCTGGGTGGTACTCTCGATCACTTAGTAGTTGGCGTTACATTTAGTTAAATACTACTGTAGCTTTAGCATAACAGAAAGTTTTCACCTGATCCAATAAGAATGAACGCACTGTATCCCGGCAATTGCTACTGGGCAGAATCAGTGTGAAAGGATTCCTACTACTGCGAGTGTTAAGAGTAATGTGGTGACAAATCGGAGGCCCTGGGAGGTGAACCCCCGACCACTGCACAGGATGCCTACACACTACCAACCAGGCCATCCTTGTACTGTCAATGGTTTGAATGTATGCAGTGTATTCCCCCACAACGTTTCCCTCATTGATAGGAAGAACTCTTATTTGTTTTTCACACTGCTGGGTTTAACTGTTTGGGCTACTACCTTGTATGGTGTCAATTTCCTTGCATAGAATCCACTTGATTGTAAGTCGTATATAATTGCTGATTGTTAATTCGTTATGTACAGAACCAGTTTGAATTTAATAAGCCCTCAACACTGTCTTGTTCTGTTAGGAGTTAAGAGATTTACACCTACCCAAACAGACTGCGTATAACCGTGAATCTTAGCGGGCTGTATGCCAACTTCCATTCGTTTTAGGACTTAAAAGATATCCGCTGTGATGCCCGATTGCTAATTCGTTATGAAAACGTCCTACATTAAAGTGAGTGATTTTGGTGATTCCAGCTTTATCACAAACTCCTGATCTCAAATTTAACTGCACATTTTCTATCTCCTCGTGAGACAATCGAGCAAACAGTCTCAGTCGGTAGCTGCATTGACTGAATGCTTAAATGTGATATGTTGGCAGGTTGGTACATATGAGACGGTTACGTTATCCTGTAAACGCTCAAACCAGAGATCAGCTTTTTATTACGAGGGGGTCATACACCCCTAATGTGTTATAACAGAATCGCGATTCCAAACTCGTATTCTTTTCTGAATAAACCCATCTGAAATCATTTCAAATATACAAGATATGGTAGCGTGTGAGTGACCAATCAAACATTTACCGCCTTCTACAATACCTGTTAGTTGGTATACAGTAGTACTAGAGTGGTTCGTCGTTAGTACACAAAAATTAGAATATTTCAATTTCATCCTTCTATTATTAGTACTCATCTGAGTGCACACGGATCAAACAGAGAACTTCAACACTTACTACGATACATCAAACAGATTGACCATTCTTGTTCACTGAACTCATTTTTGCTCGTTGGTACCTCAAAAAGTGTGTGGATGACTAAGTGTGTCTTTGTGAAGGTGCAAACTTGAAGAAGAGGCTATGAACGTCTAAATTATCACCCCCCTTACCATTCGTTCTTTGAATGAGAGGTTCTTATCGTGAGATACGTTGACATTTCTCACTCAGTCTTCTATACCCGGTCATACATTCCTGTTGACTATCAAACTGTACCTTCTGGTTGTTTTTCCGATCTACATCACGCTGATATGAGGTGTTGAGTGTTAAACGAAAAAACATGGTTTTTAATGCTTCATAGTATTTGTTCCCTAAAAATAATATAGGACTTTAACTGATTTCATGCTTCTTGTGATCTTAAACGATGCGTAACTCTACACACAGCAAAGGAGCATTAGGACACAAAGTGTTATAAACGGTTACCTGGGTGAAACATTCACCTCTAGAAGCCACGGTTTCAAATTCTCATCCAGCAGAATGTCGAAACCGAATAGCTCGTGTGCACACGCACGTCGTCGGCAGTGCTGATCGATCATAATCGATATGGGGTTCGTGACGGACGCGAGAGTTTTGAATACAATATCCTTCAGCTGTAACCACAGTCCTTCCACATTGATCCCTCTGGTTAGCAAATAGCGCCAGAGAGTTTCTAACTTCCTAAAAGAAAAACAACGAGAACCACTTTTTGTTGTATAGTACGGTTCCTTACTTATAACCTTAAGAATTGTGATACAAATCTTGAAAAGTTCCAAATTATGGTTACTCCGTTCAGTTCGTACACACGTTTTCACTAGATCTGATAACAACTACTCTAGAATTTCTAGCAAATTCTCTAGTTCGCAATAGCCAAATTACTTTCACGTATATAGTAGTCGATGCAGGATCTTCACTCAATAGTAGTCCTTTCACATATGGTCTGTACCCAATTTAGTGCGTTAGCAATAAAATCTCTTTCTTTGCATCCGCAGATTGCAACCGATAAATAGGTCTTGGCTGTCAGCCAGAAAAAGGGGAATGAGTGTTTATGTTCGAATTCCAAATATGATGTTCGTGCAATTACACACTTAATGAGGGGATATTCTTTGTTCAGTACATGATGCCTCGCAATGGACTGATATAGCCCAGTAAGGCCTTCAATAAATGAAGGGGTTAGGCTTGGTACTTGTATGATAAACCTTCAGCGCATGCATGAACGGCAATAAATCGTGTGGCGTCCACTGACGTGCATTGGAGAGTTTTGTGACCCAAATTAGTTGTTCCGCCGTTTGTCACGGGCTTATTACCGTTAGTTAATTCCGGCAGGTTACTGAACATCGCATTATTGATTACATCGTAATCAGGTCGCCCCAGCCCGTCTTCTTGTTCACCTCAAACACTAACCTATCAGTAATACAACCGGATGGTTTCATCCCCAGAACAATCAGATCGTCTTCTTGAACTATTAAACTGCTCACATGGTCCGGCAATCATAAACTTCCACACCTTCAATAGTCAAAGCCTGTCTTCCTATTCAGAAGGTGTATTATGTTTGTGTATTTAGCTGCCTAAAAAATGATGAACATGTTAGAGGAAAACCCTGGTTAACGAGTTCCTGGATCAACCGGACAATTCGAATTATCTGAGAGACCATTTCTGTGGGATATCACGGAATACAAATTGTTCCACACTGCTAACTATGGTTGACATTCTAAGTTACATTAGAGAAACGTCAAGTATGCGTTACTTTTGCACAAATAAAGTGCAAGCTGACACAGCAATGGGACACAAGTTCGACTTCAGATTACATCTCGCGGTCGACTGATGGCTTGAGAAATCTTCCATTTCAGTACAAAACATGGTTATTTGCTAAAATACATCCTAGAGACGAATAACCGTAGAACACTTCAGGGAAACTTGAACCACTTGATTAACCTTAACTCTGAAGACCATGGCTGAAATGTTAAATAACGTCAAACAGCTGTTCTTTGAAGCAAATTTCATCGCCGAAACAATGTTCGTTTGCCCGTAAAATAGCTAACTATAAATTCTTAGTCGGTAGGATGATTTAGAACGTCAGCTTTATGATGTACACGTGTAATCTTGAAGTAACGCAACAACGCAGTTTTAACCCAAAGTTGTCTGATTGATACTCCAACTCTGCGACAAGTAAATTCAGACCGTTTCTGTGAAGACACTTCGTTGTCCGAGTTGGCCACATCCGGAGTATTTTCCATGTCCTGGTGGCACACGGCAGGATCATGCAGTTTTGTCAAAGTTAGATCCAAAACCACTGCACACTAATTGTTTTGTGTTCAGTGACCTTCCTCATATATCGGTCGAAATTGCAACGAGGTTTAACTGGAGTGACTACCTGACTGGAGGGCGTGCAGCTAATGAGAGTCCACGCACGATCTGTTGCGTGCGGAACCGTGGTTGATCAACTCCAGTCAGTCAAACCGGTGATCAGCTGTTACATCAAGTTTGTTTGTAACAGATGGTGAGTAAAACAGTTTGTATGAACGCATGTCGGATGTAAGCAACTGAACAGCCTAAGCCGAAATCGTGGAAAGTGATAATGAACGATATAATCAAACTGCCATGTGCTTGCCCAATAGAAATCGTTAACCAAACACAGTAGTTTACTGTAAAAAAGAAAAGTGTATTGTCTTCCGAGTAAACTGAAATTGTTTAGTGTTGCGCAGGGTTTCGTTGTTGAAGCAAGAGTGAGTGGAAGAACTAGAGATGGTTTGAATGTAGACATACTGCTACCTCAGATAATGCTTCAAGCTACCTATTTATGTGATCACGAGGACCCTACCCATTTTATTTTTAAGGATCATATTACTAATGAGTAGTTTGACAGGTTGAAGAATTTTAAGGATTAATCAGAAGGCTTGTTCAGTCCGGATAGCGATGGCGGCGAACTGAAACACTCTGCTCCCTTGTACATTATGTTTTCAGCACATTAGTTCAGCTTACAAACTGTTTGATAATATCCCATGTGCACCTCTATCAGCTCGCTATCGAATTAAATAAGGTTCGCGTATGTGTTAACGGTACAGAAATCTGGAACGACCAGTAAGGGTCTGTCAAAAACGGTGTCATCAGAATATGAATTCAAGCACAGATTTGACGATTGAGTTATCGCAGTGGCTTAGTGCATGTTGATATGCGCTTGTAACGTGGCTGGTTTACAGTGGTTTGATATCTGCTTTGTTCACTTTCCTCTTGTAATCTCACTAGTATAGATTCTGGAAAAGTAAAGACGTATCGGTTTCTTTCTAAACTGTCTTACGCACAACCAAATGCACGCAAACCGTTTCATTCTCTGCAGGTTTCTTGGGAATCTTGTAAATTGCTGACAAGCATTGAACTATTTTTTGTCAGAGTTATACTGATTTGAGTGTGAACAGAGACGGGAGAATCAGTCTATCCCAAAAGTCTGTTCGGGTTGAACAGAATTACTCGAAAATGCTTCTGATAAAATACACCAGTCTTACTGGTTCACTGAAGTAGACGTTGAGAACAAACATTAAACTAGACGTCTTTCATAATGTGTTTACGGCTGCACATAACTAACATACGAAGATCTGACGGCGAATTAAACACTCACCATTTATGACCGGCGACGCCGGTTTCGTCGTGTTTGTTATGTTTGTTCACTGAGTAATTTGTCAGATGTACGTACCGGTTACTGATATCGGCGACCGACGTGGAATATCTGGAATGAGCCGAGAGTAGTCAAGGCATTACAATGAGGTGATAGTGGAACCGATACGACAAAGGCACTTCGATTTTGCGGGCACAAATGAAACTTTGATTAAGAAAAATACTGGGGAAAAGGCGGAATTGTAGGAAACCATCAGGGAAAATTATGATTCAACAGGCGCTCACCCATCATTGTAAACAACAGAGAAGATTGTAATATCAAACAGAGATAGGTATGCTACGCTATGCTTAACATATGTTCAATGTTGTTTTATTTCGTGCCCAGGTTCTGCTTATTAGTGAATGGAACAGGCCAACTTCTAAAACCATATTGATGACAGTCACATTTTTGTGGGTATATATACCTGATTCGTTCAACATCGGGTGACCTAACGGGAAAAAAAAACAATCAATAAGGATGGATAAGAGAATCGAAATGATGTGACTTGAAAAACGGGCTTCCTGATTTGACCGGGTTTATGCCCGAAATAAATGAATGAACCAATCGTCATCAGCAACAACGGTAATAGCATTGAATCAATAATTCTAACTGACAATTCATCGTCATATACTTCTGAGAAACGGAAAATAAACAAGCCAGTCTAAATAAGAAATCAAACGAAAGAATGGAATATCGTTAACAGAATTCCTGTGGCTACACTATAACAGCCAACAAACATTCTACTTTGTTGCACGTGAGAAATGGAAGGAATCCACGAGACAGCCATCTTCAGGTTTTTATTATCCAGCTTGATTCATTGTATTCAGTTACTTATTAGTTCGACCGAACAGCATTGTTATCATCAAATCCGAGTAAGTGCAATTTCTTTATCCATGATTCGATAGATCACCAGGCATCTCGACTGGGAATTCGTTCTGACCTACACTAGATAGCCCATTAGAAAACATTTGTAAATGTTTTCGTCTCACTATACCAAACAATCATTAGTCCGTCATCAATCTCGTGGCAATCGGTTGCACTATTGACATAGAGTGCTCAGCTTGGTATGTTTATAAACACGGTTCAGTCGCTTTATTAGTTATGTCCCGAAAGCATCAATGGGCAATCCCATTTAGCCATAAAAACGAAATATCTACTACACACTGTCATCGAAATCATCGGACCCGTGCTATTTTAGGTAGATCTCTACGGTCGAATAGCTTAGGGTAATTTACTTCATCTATCCTCAGCTGGCTTAAAATAGTTCAGCTAACTTACATGTGTGATCACTAAGCTTTAGAGGTGTGTCGCTCTGCCACTAGAGACAAACTATTCTGACAAGAATTGTCATGACCTTCACCATATTATCCTTCTTGTCATTTATGATAGACTCACCACCGTTGACGCGTCTTTCTAAGTCGGCAAAACAAGTCAACAACAACTTCATGATCTAACTATAGGTCTAGGCACTCATTACATTCTTGCAGAAAAATTTTACACTCTGGGGCTACAACGCGCATCCCGATATGATTTGCAAAACTCAACATACTATCAAACTTTATCCGTACCAGTTAAATATTGTCAACCAGCAACTAGTTTCATCGTCGGCATTGTTAAAATTATCTGATCTCTCAACAAGTAAACAGTACATGTTCGCATTCTGTGAGTGTCGTAAACAGTCCTCCATTATTTCATCTAAGCCAAAATTGGACAACAATCATGAAAGCGAGCATTCATGAGGTACGCCACTCTTGGTGTTGAATATATCAAACGGTACGCGGTTGATCATAACCTAAGTCAAAGTAGAGGAGTAGTGCGTCGTGGTTACTCGCCATACACTTGTTTAAATCTGCCCACCAATCCACTGAGTAAAATTCAAATTTATATCTGAAGAAATGAAGATGTTGAAATAATTGGTTCTATTCATAGATTTGAATGTATCAGTAAGTAGACGAACGCTGGTGGATGCTGGCATTTTCATACTGTCACTTCAGTACCAAGCAGCGTTAACGAACAGTATACACAGGATCAATGTGATGAAGCGAGAGATCGAAAAACAGGGGAGACGACACTGTGTTAACCCGTTGGATCTATGAGAATCTAAGACTTGTATATGTGTTTTGTACAGACAAAGTCGACTTAAAACGGCTAATCAAAACCCCAGCAAAACTCGAGAAAGGAAGCTTAGGGTGGTGCATTATAGCACTAACAGTTAATCAGAGATTAATCCGGAAAAAGCTACCCAATATAGGCTTAGCGATTTACGAACCCGTAAAACTGTGTGAAGCTTGGATGAAGATTATCCCAGTTGCCCGTCCTAAACCAGCATTACGCGTAAAAAAGGTAACTCCCTTAGAAGTACTAATTTAGTCCGCGGTCTACCAATTCGCATGAAATTTTTGGATTCCTCACCTTGTCAGTAGATATGTGTTCCTGGGTGATGTTTGGTACTGAAGAAATGTCAGAAAATGACAGTATCTACCAGTGTTTTTCTTCCCACTGTCATGTTCACATGGCGAATGGCGGCACCGGTATGTATGACGCTGCCCCAGAATTTACGAGCACCATAAATTTGCTATATACATTCCTGTCCGATACCAAATCTTGCCCGTTTTTCCCTTGGGTTCACCCCTGGCGCTGCAATGGATGCACAGAGCATGATGGGCTCCAGAATCATGGACACAAGTGGAATCGAGTTGGGTCCCTGTGGTTTTCGCAATAAGCTCTGATTCCAACCTCCAGTATGTTGATACTCGCCGACTAGTTCAAAGCTGACAGAGTATTCTCAGTCATTAACACTGGCTTAAACAGTCAGACTGTTACTTCATAACTATCACTAGTGCAGTGGAGTTCAGCGATCGTATTATACTACTGATACCGCGGCTATTCAGTAGCAGGTGACAACGTACAAGCCACAAGAAGACTGCAGGAAGGATAATCAAAGTGCAGCATCACCCATCACGGTCCCTGCTAATCAATGGAACTGAGCACTGACATCGATGGTAGCCGAGACTGTCTGAGGCCGAATACCGCGTGCAAATGAGTGGTTTTGTGACAGGTTTGGTTTACATGCTTAACCCGTGTATTGCTTTGTCGAATAAATAACCCTTGTGCCATCCGCGTTCTTGAATCACAACACTAGTGTCTGCATCAGGTCATCAGAATCAGCCATCACATATCGTTTGAAGGCCCACATATAACCTTGTACCTCGCTTTAAGTCCATGGGACAAGAGAACGAATATTTAGAAGACTATTCACTAGGTCAAACGATGAGGAACACAATGGCCTTATTGGCTGTATGCGAACGTATAGAAATAAGAACATGGAAATTTTAACAAATGTACACATATGGATAGGAAATCAGTTATTCATTTGTCGCCTGCTGATCCATTCACGCTGTTCAAAAACAGTAGAGAAAGGTTGAAGCAAACTAGGTCGAGGTGATGGATATGACAAATAGCGGATAATCAGCAGACAATTTTACAGAGTTCAAGATTAAAATCTGAACCACAAAAGCAAATATGTTCAATGCGGTGAACAGTTCTTTGCAATTCAAACAACAGAATCGTTTTGTCACACTTATTAAGACGGTAAAAAGGCACATCGCGATTTACAAGCATCTCGTAGATGTTCATCAATCAATTTAGACGTTCACTCACATATGTTTAGCGCACGGCATCAAAACAAACAAACGAGCGAACATTGTATGAGTATACATCGAGGTTTCACCGAATGCAATAAAGAAGGGTCTAGTGGAATTGCTTTCCAGCAGAGCACGGAGGTCATGCACGACAGACAGTCTAGTATTACCGCTGAGTACACTACAGACTAATAGATAATGTATACAATTTGACAGAAAATATAAGTGCTCTTACATCAGTAATGCAGCACATAATAGCACCAAAAAAGACCGTATATTTGGGACACACATTGTAAGGTGAAAACATCCCAATAATAACAAGGAAGCAACAAACAGATTATAACGCCGCAAAATTGTGTATAGCACAGCTAATCAGAGCCCTCATCAGTCTCCTCAACTGCAAACAGTCTAAGTGTTTTGCATCCTACTGATTATAAAGATATTGCTATACCTGCATTAAAAGCGATTTAAAAAGGAAAATGATAACTAGGTGCTCGTTTTAGGGAGCGTATTCTCAGCCGACTGAAAAACAAATAGGCACTTGTATGTAGGCTAATGGACAACATTAGAAATTATTAATACCAGTGCAGGTAATCCAAACGGAACACAGAGCCAAAATTTCTGAAGCATTCTCTGTTGGTTACCGAAACAACAGGAAATATGTCTACCAGTTTGTTGAATTTCGGCTATATACGCAAATATACCTTCCAGTGCGTTCATATACAATATGTGTTTACACTGTGACTACTATGTTACACACAATCCCCGTGTTTTTCACTTTCGTGTACGTCCGCTTAAACTCTCAATCCATCACCTCCGCTCTGCGAAAATTTGTGTCGATGGTCAATATTACTTAATAAATCATTCAGAATGTACTTAGAAGATAAACGCGTATTTTGCTAAGCCCCTACTTATGAATTTGTCAAAAGTAATATTAGTAGTCGGTGAAGCAAAATTGACAACTTAGAATGGACTCAGTTGTGAAAATCCGGACTTCAGTGGGATTCAAATCAGTAGCAGAAACACCATACCCAGGGACAACGGTTGTTCTGTCAGCTGAGCTACGAAGCCATACCGAAAGTCCAAAGAGTGTACATTTGCAATCAGTTACCCATGTCGGCAACGGTGTTATAAGAAATGCACTCCATCATCTGAAGGATTGACTACCTAAGAAGTCCAAGTCCGACATTTCTGAGCCCCTGGCATAATTCAGCTGATAGAACACTTGCTGAATCCGGGTATGCGTTTCT
>LUCH01004767.1:9786-38160 GCA_013368495.1 Paragonimus heterotremus
CGCCTATACTCACCACCGCTGTGCGCTCAACAACGGCTGGTGAAAACGTTAAACCTTCCATGGCTGTATACGCAAACCCAGAATAGAATGATCGCATAGATGTGACGTATCTCTCGCAGATTTCGTAAAACTCACGTGGTCAATGTCATGTAACTAAGTCCCATGACTCAAACCAGACAGACTGACATCTTTCGCTTCAGTGATACCTTATTTACCACACCCATGGAACCCATATAAATGTGTTTTATTTAGCCTGATGATGAAACAGCGAAAACGAGCTTGTCTGCTACGCCTTTCTTCTCATGATGATGTATTTATCCATACAAAGCCCCTGATACATTCATAGACCAACTAATTGTTAACGGAACGTTTGCCAAGTAATTGTGATCTTCGATCTACCTTCATCACAGGGAACTCTGGGTAACATTGCTAATTAGGTCAACGCACTCAGTACTCTGTTGTCATCATGTTGGATCAGAATCGGACAAGCAGTCTCGCGCTTACACACCCACGTCCTAACTTATGCCAGATAAGTCATGCTACAAATTAGCCATTCACGTGTGCAAGTGCTTGTCAATTCGCCAGTTAGTTATTGATCGTTTGTCTTTATTTATTCATTCTTTATATGCCTGTTCCACGGAATCAGTCAATACACTCTGTACTTGGTGTCTTATCAACCCGTGTTCTCCTTACCCTAGCAAGGCTATTTAACACATCACGTGTTATACAACTGGTCTTCGCTGACCCGGACAGATTTCTTTCCTCAGCAGTCCCAAGTCGATTGGTCAGACGAGCCTGAATAAGTCGAACATTTAACTTTTTGTTTTGTTGCTCCACCAGAAACAGGTTGTAAAAGATTACCAAAACAATGCGAAATGTGTTACTAGGCTGAATCAAATAATCTGCTTGTTTTTTGGACGTCTTAAGTTATCCACGTTGACTAATATTGTGTGCACTTGTAGAAGTGAAAAAGATTGTAAACATTTCAAGGACCAGCTGACAGCATCCTGGTTTGTGACGGATCAAGCATTTCTCCAGGTCCATTGTTCAATCGGACACCCTCCAGGAGGAAGTAAGACACATTCGAGAAACTCTCATTGGAAATGGATACCCTGAGAGATTCATAGACATTTGATGACGTACCCTGTTAATTGTGGGCATGCGGACAATGTGTGCGTGTTTGTGTGGCGGGCTTGTTTGCGTGGTTCACCATCCCCCGGCACGCCAGTGGGCCCGCAACCTTGCCCTCGTCTATGATTTGTCATGTAACCTTCCTGATTGAACAGGTGAGATCTGACCGACTTGTCAGCCGTTTCACTGTACAGTCGTTGCCCACTTGCTGTCGCCTACACTTTCCAGTGTACATTTGTCCTCTATGGCACAGCACTACTACTAAACCGTACCTGTCTTCTACATTCACAGTACGTCAGTTGCATAGTCTACTCGTTGCGATCCACGAACCTCATTAATGACTGTCGTAGGATTTATGGGATACAACAGGTGACATGGCGGCCGGTCGAGCCAAGTGTCGCGAATGCTGCCGTTGGTTGACCGAGTTATTTCTTAAATAGGTAAACTTAACGACGCGTAGTAATGAAAGCTGTCCTGCTGATGACATCTTACTTTCGTCTATAGTTCGGATTTTGTTTTCAAGGTATAAGCACTTTGATGTTAAATGTTTGAGTACATACATACTTGTTCTTAATGGTTGTCTCCTCTTTTCTGTTTCTTTCTCCTTCTACCTGGGGCTTGTTCTTTTATTCCAGGTTTTATGAAATTCAAATATTGACATGAACCAATGATAGTATGAGAGTGGCTTCCTATCTTCCAAACGATCGGTACCGTGTGTGTTGTTATATTTCTTTAGGGTATGAAAATGATCGCAAGTTGTTCACCACTCAAAAGTGATAAAAGCAAAAATATTGTATTTTATCAAGGAAGAAAAATATACAAATTCTTCTGAGGTTTACTCCAGTGTGAATGTGCTGTAAGAGTACGAAATAACGTGCGAATATGAGCAAAAACTTTTCAGAAACAACCTGCAACTTAAATTTGCCTTCTAAACATCGGAAATTAGATGAAAATGCTTTTTTCGTCCAGATCGAAGGGATAAAGCAAAGTGATTTTCTGTGCAACGCAGTCAAGGCATATTAGATTATACGTTTTTTAATGATCCGATATGCAAACCCGTTCAAAACAGCTGATAGTGGCAACGGTTAGGTGGCTATGGTGATCCTCCGAGAGCTGTCTCTCCGCATTCTCATGGTGTTTAACATATAAGCTGGAAATTGTACTTGCTGGCTGACTGCATCGTAGTACAAGATTGGCTGGTTTGACCACATCATGGTCTGAAATAAATTGAAATTAGAAGATAAGTGGTTGACGAGTAGGTGATTGTGAATAACTTTCGGTTCAACTACTAAAAGACGTAAATGAATGAAGGTATCACTGTCAGAAAAGTGGTGGAAATTCATTGACAAACAGACAAAAATGGGATATAAAGTAAAACGAGCATAAATAATGGTTGGAAAGGCCAAAGTGTAGCATTGGAATGATCAGTCAACTTGTGCGTCGGAAATCTTCATTTGCCCTAGAGAGTGTAGAAAACGTGCTGGTTTTCTGTGATTTTTCATCAGGTTAAGTGAAATACATTTCTTAATAAATCAATTGAGAATAACATAACGTCACTAGCAAGTTTTAATACTCATCGTTTCAATAACCTTGGGTGGCCTCCCTCAGGAGTGCTGTAATCGAAACCATATTAACAAAGGAATAAAGGTCATAAGGGGTTTGGTGTGGTTAGGTTAACCTGCGTTGCGTTCGTGCAGAGTGGTCTGACTCTTTGTTCATTAAGTGAAATACAGTTGTGCTGGTTTAAGTTACGGATGCTTTCTGCCTGGAGATCAATGACGGTTCTATAACCAAAAAATAAACTACTTATTACGTCGGCCGCGCAACACGTCGGGTGTCGACCTGCTGTCCAGATCATCACTCGAAGAGACTGAGCAACGAGCTGACAAAACTGCCGTATCTGAAACTTCTTTACATTTAGTTGAGGCCAATCAGCTCAGCAAAATCACGCGATCTTTTCTTCCGATTGACTGAATTCGAGAGTTCGCTGCAAACCAATCAGTGGTCTTATCCCAACACCGGTTGGAACAGTCCTAACCTCTCCGTCCTTCAATATGCCTTGTGGAAAACTGACGACAGGATAATCGGTTGATAATCCTCGTGTGCGTGGTCTTAGCGTTTTTCGCATGTAGCATAGGCTCGTGCTAGATATACGCTAGACACGTCACATATAATCAAGCCTTGGTTATGTAAGTGTGTCATTTCTGCTCTTGTCAGCCATGAGAAGATCGCCGCGTTTTTTCGACCTACATATATTTATCCTCAGTAAATTAGGTCTAACGTGTGCGGCACGATATTCAACGTAGACCAGTGGACGACAGCAAGAGGTCTATGAGCGTAGATACACTGCACCTCCATGACGCTTTCTGGACGTTGATACCACCGTGTTGGGAAAGGAGGGAAACCACGTCATGGCGAGCTTACAACCACTTGACATGACGTTCGGTTGAATGCGTTTACCAGGTCCACTCACTCACTCTCTCTTTCTCTTTCACCATGCACATGCAGTGGATCACCAGTCTATTACAGATCTTAGTGACTAGGCTGTGTATGACCTACGAATTGCACAGAGAGTGACAGAACGACGCGATCAATGAGATGACACTTTTATTCACCTAAAAAGAAAGAGTTTTACGCCGATAAATAAAGAGAAGCTACCGTTAAACCAAATTACGCAGTATTCATCGACGCTAAACCAATGGTTCTGGGTTCCAATTTTATTTTCAGTGCATATGTAGATTATTTACTCAACCGATTAGAATAATAATTAAAAGTGGAATAAAAAAAGTAAACAGACCAAAATATGCACTATTTGAAAGGGCTGCCCTGTGTGCTGAACCGTTAAAAGCTGCTGAAATTTCTTATCGTTATTTTGACTTTGGTGGTCGATTTGTTCTATGGACAGACGCTTTTGACGACCTCGTCGTTATGACTTTAATTTCAACAGACACGTATAAACGAATTGCAGATGGTTAGCTACATTTATTGTACAATCAAAAATGCATGGCATCGACAGCATAGTACAATGTGCTTCAAACCCGACAAGGGTATACAAATTGATGCAACGAACTGTGCGGGGTGCGTCCGCATCTATATATATATATATATATATATATATATATATATATATATATATATATATATAGTGAAGCACTGTTTCTGCACTTAACCAGTGTGTGTGATAGAGCAGGACCGCCCGTGGCAGGAGTAAATTCCCACCAGGAGTGGTAGACGCATCAGCAGAAAAACTGAAACACGAGGGTATTTCGTCGGAAACTTTCAGTAAGTTCGAACAGAACCTTGACAGGTTAATCGCTTTTGATCCCGATTCAAACCAGTTGGCAAACCTTTATTCTCGTTCTGTAAAGTCGAAAGTTGAGAAGGAGGTAACTAGATTACAAAATGGACGTACGAATATCCGTGGATAAATAACGCCGGTCGTTCTAGCAATCCCTCTAATGACTCTGTGTGCATCAGTGGCGGTTGAAACTCATCCTTATTTTACTTTATAAAAATTTCACCTACCGTCTTTATAGGAACACTCACAGATGACAATCAATCGTAGCTATGCTTTTTCCCAGGTCTAACCAGAGTATTGCTCTTATATGTACACCACAGTCACTATTTTCCCAGATATTTTTTTCCGTATATAGGATTACTTTTTGAGAGCAATTCAATTTTTTTAGAATGACAACTGTTTGGTGGGCATTCCTGTTCTCTCATGGTCTTTATCCTCACGCTGATAATTGCGACCTATCCACAGCTAAACCGCATAGTGATTCCAAGCCTCAGAATTTTTAATATTCCGTTTACACGCAATGTTATATTATCTGCGCCGTCCTGCCTACCGCAAATCTCACTGAATTAACATCACCCTTCTATCTATTGGTTCCGACATCTATTGCCCAACATATTTTATAATTACTGATGAATAGTCGGGGATTTGGTTAATATCAAGTCGAACATCACCCACAACTGATCGCAGCAGCCGCATCAACTTGAAATTAACCAAATCCCCGACTACTCATCAGTTATCTAAAATATCGCCTGGCAGGTTTAATGAGATCGGAGATTTCGACCTGTCTAGGAAGTCCTAATCGCGGGGTTATCGACTGGAGTTAATAGACAGTGATTGTGTCTCCTATCGAGACGATCCGGTAACCTGATCATTACTAACAAACGAAAGTAGTTGAGTGTTCACATATGATAATCCGGTCGTGGGGTCAATGGCGCAGTCATAAACACGATTGCCTCATGAACAGCGCGTCCGTGGTTCAAGTCTCGGCTGCAGTGGCGATGATATGCACTACTGACGAGTTCTAATGAGAGAGAAACTCGAGTCTGGTGCTTCTACTTTTCGAAAAGGGCCGACTGGAAAGTCTATGGGAATGCGACGGCTGCGATCAATTGTGGGTGATATTCAACTTGATATTTTATAATCCCTGGCCTATAGGGTAGTCAAAAGTTACGGCTCATTTTGTAATGGTTTGACTTTCCAATTCACCCGTCTATGAATTCTTATCCCTCGCCGTCTAAGCTGGAAAGAATCTTCGGAAGACACCGCATGGGAGTTTGAAGTTTTAAAAATAACTGTGGACAGCATGGTGATGAGGTTTCATTTCCTCTTACACATATAGCTAGGATTGGTGGTTCTGGACCAATGGAATAGCAAAATACTCAGCAAAATGTAAACTGGTTTAACGTGCGAGTTAAGTAAATTTAGTAACTTGTTAGTGCCATCAGGAGGAGACATGAATTGCAATCCTAATGCTCACCTCAGTCTTGCAACGATGCCATTTGAGTACCGCGTCGTCATCATTGAAGTAGGTTGCGCACGAGATGATCACCCTTTCTCCATCTTTATTCCTGAAAGAAAAATGTAAATGAACAAACTTAACAGTTGATCTTTTTTTTGAGAATCACAGTTGATATAATAACTATGTAGACATCCCTGATAGAAATTAGCTAAAGACTGTAGCAAGTCAACCTTTTTCATCAGCACTAGACGAGGAACTGGCTTGGGACGGAGAATGTTTATTGCTTCCAAACGAAGTGTGTTGATCGATCAAAAATGTGGAGGAAAAATACAGCTACGCACACGTTACATTTCGAGAGATCGTCAGTTGCATTTAAACACGTAGTGGTGCTCATTGATGTGTGATGAATAGCGCAATACCAATTATCTGAAATTTGCGAAGTTTGAGTATCCATCGGAAACTTGCATGAAATTTCAGTGGTTTTTCTGGATTGTGCTAGGAATATATAACGGTAGTCTTTATTTCAGCCAATTCGTCACTCAATTGTTTTGGTGTATAATCTTTGCGTGTGCTTATTAATATCTTTTCTGTTCCGTCAGCGTAAATATCTTCGGAGGTAGAACACTAATTGACAACTGCAATGAAAGTAAAACAATGTAGGCGCTCATTTTTTTGACCAGTTGCAATGACGATTTGTTGAGTCAACGGTAAAATTAAGTCTATCACTATACGGGTGTATGTAAGTGTAACCATTATGAGAATCTCTATTGTGACCCTCAAAATATTATCTACGGAGACACGCTTGCAAAAGACTGCCTATTTGGCTCACCAGAAAATGTTGCTTCTCCTTCTAAAACTGTTTACAACATAGAGACACTCGGGGCAACTGACTAGAAGGGAGGAAGCACCGCAGCCACCCGGCTGAAGTGAAAGTAAAAACAAGCATAATTCATGATCCCAATTTATGTAACCAAGAAGGAACCTAAGGTGCACTTGTTGCATGATCAGAGAAAAAGGAGGATACTTGTTGCAATACGTTTACGATTTGTTTATTTTCATCAATGACAAGCGTAAAGCGTGAAGATTGAATACGACCGACAAATAGGAACAGACAGAGAGTGCATAAACATACGTTCGCATAAAGTATTATGCCGCCAACACCGCGGCAATCCGGTGAGTTGTTTTGACCACTTTTGCTTATACAACGTCTGCTAATGAGTAATTATCAATATGGCTTAGCTGATGACCAGCGGCTTCGGACAACGATATTTTGAATGGGCTAAATGGTGACCTCTTATCAGGAATCGTCTAGCATTCGATGAGGTGGGATGTCGAGCAGCGGACATACTTGTTTGAAATTGTCCTGCCTTATGTTGTTTTAATAATTTGGCCAGATGTTTTGGTTCTAATGTACGTTTGTTCATTCCGTGTCTGTTTCTACTTGCCTGTCGTATGTGATAAGCATGATCGGCGTGAACAAAATCTGACAGTATTTCAACATGTTTTGTCTCTAATCTGATGAAATTGTTAAAGGGGCCTCAGTAGTTCAAGTTTGGTGCATCGCATAAGCAGCTGACCCTGGTCGCGCTCATTTCTCTCTTCGAAAACAGACAATTTGACCGCAGTGTACTGAAGATCACAATCTGTCAGACAAATCATCTGTATTTTGTTCAATGAGCGAACAAATTGACCATGGGTGAAAGCAACAGTCAGTAACAACATAGCCTGGCTCAACTAGAGTGGACAAATAATCAACATACATTGCGATCAACTTTTCCGCCTTCACATAGTGTTCTGTTAGTATAGCACATTTTCGGTCTACCAGTTAACTCGAATCACCTTTGGTTGTAGCCCAACAGTTCGAGGAGGGGTTGAAAATCATATAACTAGTGATACACATGGTGTCCAAGAGCACTCAGGATGAGGTTGGTCAAGTTACTCACCCTATTAGTAATAGGTAGTAGGCTGTCGTTGAGTCAAACACTGAAGTCACAGGTAACCGTTGTTTCAAGCCAGTAAGTGAAAACATAAGGTCTCAGAAGTTTGAAAACTTTGCGGGCCATTCTTTGGTACGTCATTTTGTAGTACATCCAGGATAAAGCGGATGAAAGTTGGTAGTCAAGTGAAAAGACGATTGACTGTCACGGTGATCAGTTACTACAAGATCAATTGATGAACAGTACTGTTAAGTAGCCTAGAGTTTTACATATATTTAGTGACCACCAACTGCGGCGTATCAATGTCTTCATATCCAGGTTAACACTTCATTTAGCTGTTTTCAAAAAGAAGCACTGGACTCGAGTTTGTTCTAGCATAATACCATCTACTGGGAGACGAATTCCGTTTCCACGAAGGAAACACATTGATCACTGTACTGCTGATCTCATTAGCTGATGTGGTTGAGTGTCTACGTAGATTAGTTCGAGCGTGGCTTGTGAGAACATGGAATGGAAATCAGCACCCGGATGTGGCAAGGATATGGACTACAGACAGTCTCTAACAATGGCGAACTTAGAGTTTAGCGATTCTATTCAAAGGTGACTGCTGAATAATCCGTGCGAGGGTCGTAAAAATATTGTGAATGGCATTTGATTTGTATTAAACAGTAAAAGTTATAAAGTGCGTTTTGAAAAATATTGTAATGCAATATGACGCGTGTGTTCTAAGCCTATGTGGTCGTCTCATAGTGATCTGTGCTTCGGACTGACACTATTGATGCTTCCTGTCTTACGAAGGCGTTAATCAAGATCGGCCGAAATCTGTGTCGGTAGTGAACGACCGCACAGACACATTTCGGACTGTGGGTAACTATCAAAAGTACTGTACAGCTTGAGCCGGTTTTTAATGTACAATACAAAACGATAACTTCAGCTAAAGCGATATACGACGCCGAACTATCTTCCACCATAAGTCTTGTAGGTATAGATCTGAATAACAGAAAGGCACCAACGGATGGGCAAATGCAGATAATGCAAGGTCACATGGAATGTCTTTCCCGTCAGTGCGAGATTTATCTTCCAGCTCGCAAGGCAGACTGATGACCTCAACTGTATATCGTCTTCTGACCAACGTCGGCGGGTGAGATGCAATGCGCATGCTAAGTCATTACCGTTCGGATGCTTCATCAACTTGACTGGGCCGTGAAGTGTATGGGGTCGACGAGCCTTCAACCGTTGGCCGCTTCCTAGGAAGAATATGCTGAATTTAATGAAACGGGTTATTTTCAACGGAGCTGGCAACACTAGAAAACCCTTTACTAGTAAGGTAAGTGATTAAATGATAGGGGAGCATTCTTTAGGGTAACAGCAATCAACAGGTTCCCGAAATGAAGACTGCTAGTAGACTGTGTATTGTCGATCGTCAATGTACTTTTCCACGTAGTCAGTAGAAAACTACTTGTTGCGCAAATGGAATTGGACATACCTGATTAATAAGAGAAGCGGCTTGACGTGTTGATTCCGATATATATTGTTACACACGCACCGCAGAACTAACCGTTTTATTAGGCCGCTCTCTGGTAGTCCGTGGATGTCCTTGAAAATCTATCGGATTTCTAGCCTGGTTCGTTTTGCTGTTTGCACATTTCATTAAACCAGTTAGACTTGGTGTGTTAACAAGCGTTGTCTTTCTCTCTGTGTGTTATGTCTACTGCTGCAGCATGCAGATGTCGGCCTTATTACACACATCATACACCGAATGCAACCGGCAGGAATACAATACCTGTTATAATTGTAGAGGGGAAAAACGGCCATCATAAAGTCTGAGAGCTGCTACTCGTAAAAGTACAATGAGACTGTCGGTACCAGTCTGGCAGAGCCTACTTCCGTGAGCAGAGGTAAGTAGGAAACCCTCATGCTAAGCGTGACAAGATGAGTGTGGGGAGCTCCAGCCTGGAAACAGATGGAGCAGAAATTCTCGACTAAAGGGAATCTGTGGAAATGAAGTAAAAATATATCGAATATTTCTTACGCTCTTCGTAATGATGCGAACAGAGTCCAGTAGAACAGTTGAAATAACAAGGCGGCAATGAGCATTGATTGTAATGTTTTGTTTTACGAGAACTGCAACTGTGTACGAAGTGACGAGGGCAAAATTCGAAATTAGTTCTATACGTCAGATTTCCTCACCGATTAAAGAAATAGCCTTTTTTGTTCTAAGCACTACTGATAGAATGGTGTGGTCGTAATTTCGAAGTTTCAATTGGCATAGAGCGTCAGGTGACATCTTCCTGTTGAACACTTCCGTAAGCTTGTTCCAGCTAACTCATAAATTTGTCCTCAGATCGTCTTTTTAGCAATTTCACAGGACATCATTTTTCAAGTACGAACACCGGTTGCCTGCGCGCTTTTTATTATGTCAGCAATAGGTTCTTAGTTTTGTCCGTAAAATAATAGTCACATTACCACATAATGCTAAAGTGACTATTCAATGTTGGCTTATTAACACAACCGATAAAGTTTTTTCCGAGCAGTTGACGTCAGTTTGTATATCTAAAGAACGGTAAAAATTACCTGTAAGGAAGACTACCTTTGAAGATTAAGGACATCAATATGCAACTGCCGCTTTGTTCCATGAGAGGTTTGAATAAATTAAGTTGGTTATCTTTATTGAAAGCAGTAGTCGAAATGATGACCAGTAGTAAGTCACCGGAACTAGTTAAGGATATCATTCACTGAGTTCAGGCACCAGCAGAAGGTTATGCGCTGCAGTCGGTTCAGAATGATGTAGGTAAATGACTAAACGAACTAATCGTTTTGAGCCCGCGAAGTCATTTGGGGGTACCGAGAATAAAGTAACTGAGTAGAGAACAGACTCATATGTTAGCTTCGGGACCATATTAGTATCTGCCGTGCCGTGTGCGAGAATAAGCCAGTAGGAAATCGGATAAACTACTTGGGTGATGCAGACGGGCACAGATGTACAGGCAAGTGCTGTTGACGTAAGTTCGCATATAACACTAGTTGTATCAGAAATCAATCAGATCCAAGAAGACTGTGATGAACTTATAAGGCTATTCACCCTCACCGTTCAATCCTGTAAGCTCAAACTCTTAGCACTGACGTCATCGTCTTTGGTGACAAAACGTTCACAGTCTAAGAGCCAGGCTCGACGATAAACTGAGCACTAAAACCATCAACCTAAACAAACGACTCCATTGCAGTTCTTCTTCTAAAGGAAACGTGTAGGATGTAGTGCTCTCCAGTTTGTATGAAAACGCTGGTACATCGTTCGGTTATTCCGTTTACAAATGATTTACAGAAGTGAGTAGGAACACTAAGATATTCTGTCTTCAACTCATTTTCAAATCAGCTGTTGAAATTGAGACACTGGTATCCGTGTTATTCTAATACTTTCAAGCGCAGCTGAGAATCTGACCATATCCATGTTTTTCCAGAACTTGAACCGTTGGGAAAAATGGCCGTTTCTTTTGTAACCATGGTGCTATTGTTGCATTAACACACTGGGAGAACGCAGTACCAAACAGTACTTGTGATGCGATGAATGTAACTAGAAACCTCTTTAATGAGTTACCACGGGATAACGATTGGATTTTCACTTGAAAATATCACTAAGGTTATATAATCGCCCCGTTTGCCAAAATAAACGTTATCTTTTCAGAGGCCATTCCAGCAATAAATGCAGACAGACGGTCCAGCTAGATGGAATTTTTGTAATCGGTAAAGACCACATCATGCTACTGACGAATGTATGACACGACAGGAACCATTGATTAACAGGGAAAGAGCGTATAACTCTCTCACTTTTCTAAAGGACAAAGAGGGCGTTTTCCAGTGACCGGTGTACAGTGATGTAGTGAGCCCTGCTTATTTAATGTTCATTTGAAGATTGTAACACTCCGTGGTCAGTTTGGAGGACTGTCTGCGACTTCGGTACGTGGAGAACGCAATGTGGTTGGTGTAATCTCGTTTTCCGATCTGCAGCCGATATCGTTAGGTATCGTGATCTATGGGAGTTCAGATGATTCCAAACCGACTGAATATGTTGACAGCTCTGGATCTTCAATTTCTGTTGTGTCGATACTAGTTTATTACTTACCGTCTATCGGATGAGTTCAAATACTATAAGTTTCTAACACAACGTTCATCATTGGATCTGAGTTAAGATTTGCGTTCACTCGTTTCTAATGTCGTTCATGAGGTTCTCGATGGGTATCGCTGAGAACCATGACAAGTAGGTTACCTCCATGAAGACTGGATGCACAGCTCCAAGCATACGAAGTCTAGTCAGAATGCGTTGGTTAGCTAAAATGGAACAGTGCACTTCATAAGTTTGTAGATTACCCTAAGTCGCGCACGTTTTCTGTTGATGATGCAATAGTGCATAGCCAAGGTTAAGTATAACCTGACTAAATGATTTATTTGTTTACTTCCGCTAGCCACGGTTTATTTACTATTTTGGAGTGTGAACAAAGAGACAACCTGATTAGAAGCCATCCGAGAGGATCTACCGGTTTACGATATCACAAACCAACACAGTTGCACGACATGTGCATTTGGTAACTTCCTTCCGCGTGAAAAAAAGATCACTGATTCGTATGCTGTTATAAAAGACTTTAACAATATGTTCTGAAAATGAACTTCAAGCCTAGTAAACATCGATATACCAATCAAGTGGTATCATCAGCTCCTTGAGAAGTAAAATGGGAAAAGAGAGTAAACCAGTTCCTTCGACAATACGAAATCTGTGAGGTTTTCAGATACTGAGTTGACTGAGCACGTTCCTCAACTGTGCCTCTCGACAAAAGCACAGGTTGGTAGGTGGAAAAAATGTTCTTTCGGTGGCATCGCAGTGATTATTATTTGCGTTGTTAGATTGGAAGAGATTAATTTTTGGCAGTTGCCGTTCGCATCACCCGAGAGAGTACTGCATACAATTTCATGTCTTAATTTGTTTGTTTTTTTTAGGCCACATATGTCGTTATCCATCTGCGAGTGATAGACCAGTTTGTGAAGATTCTGCCATCCACAATGAATTTAGCTTTCACTCTTCGATGTACACAGCCTGGTCATTTGGGCTGATCCGATTTCCAGCCGATTGTAGCCGTCAGGACACAACAGTTGACGGGCTCGCGCATGAACCAACATGTTATACACTCGTTTAATCCAGTCGGCCTACCGCACGAAACGAACGCAGCGCTCTGACAGATCATGGTGGTAAAAATGATGAAAAATAGGCGACTTACAGCCATTGGCTGAATGAGTTGACCACAGGTTGAAGGTTACATCGTAACTGGAAAACACGCGTATCATATTTTCTCTCAACAGGGATCAATTCTTATACAATTGTCTCAAAGGCTGCCTTGAAGCAAGCCCATCGCTTGACACAATTAGTTGAATCCTGCGAAGCAACCGAATTGCTCCCATTCTTATCCACAAAAATGATCTATCACATTAGCTGCAGGTTAATATATATGTCCGTTTCGGTCCTGATCTCAGAATTATATTCTTTGATTAGAATACGTGAAACCAGGGTCGATAGGGAAAAGTCGAGGCCACTAAGAGTCGCGACAGCACCTCTGTTGTTGAGGTGACGCTAAGACACCCCGAAACCCTTCGTATTCCAACCCCAAACCATTACTTCAAACAACTTACAGCAGTAATGAATGAAGAAAACTGTCGCATTTCGGGAGATACAAAGGCATTAATGATCACCCAACGACAATCGATGATGTGCGCTTAAATGTAACTGTTTTGGTGTGTAGCCGTGGCGATTGTCCTCATTCAAGTCCGACCTTTATATTCACCGGTTCTAACGTTAATTTTTGGTGTCAACTTGAAGTGTACCCCTAAACGACCTTATTCAGAGATCGCACAAGTAAGATAGTAAACTTCGATTTCAGTGCAATCAATAGGGAGACAGTGAAGGTATTGACTCGAACTGTTGTGATCGATAGTAGACTACCATAAAACAGCTGTATTTCATCAGTATACATCAGTGTGAGTCTAGCGAGTCCGTGTTTGCTTTCGATAAACAAGCATCTTCTCAAAGTGATTGTCAAATTTGACAAGTATATTTGTGTAATCGTAAAATCCAGCGTTGTTCAAACTTTTCACATCCACCTGCAACGTGGTCACATGATATGAAGACCCTGACTGCTCCATTGAGCAAAGTGGGTAGGTGTCGCCTGCCTGGATGGGGTCCTCGTGATCACTCAAACCGCTGGTTAGAGACGCTATCCGAGATGGCGATGTGTCGCAGTCAATGGCTTACCTGTATTCATACCATTTCTAGTTCTTCCGCTTAGTCTTCCTTTTAGTAACGTTTTCTTCTAGGATATTCCATGTCACTGTTGAGGTGAGCGGCGGCCCGAGCCACAGTACCTTTTGGTCAGGCTCATGGCTGTTATGATGATAATGATGATGATGACCTGCAAATCCGAATGTACAATCGGCCTGGTCAACATTATGTATCTGAAAAGTGAGACACAGGAACACAGTGACTACCTGGTATATTACACTTTAAGGGTTCTAACAAGGGCGGAAGACTGGACAAACAACAGTGGCTGGTCAACGGGAGTTGCAATGCTTCGGTAGGTTCCGTTGTCCGGTGTACGATATTTCTGGTCACCTCTCGATCTCCCCAAACCTAATGGCACATACAACGCTGAAAATATCAGATTACGTACCTTTGCGTAACGAACAGTCTTATAGGAGTTTCTGACACTTTGTTGCGCAACATCGGTTGTAGTTGTAACCGGGGCAATTTTCTGTCTGTTTTGGGTTCGACCAGCCGAGAATGTCTTCTGAGTGGACAGAACGTGGGATTTGGAACCGGCAGCACGGGTGAATAATCCTCGGAACCTGTGCTTTGAAAATCATGGAAGTAGTTAGAAGGAGAGGACGCGACGCTTTCGCTTTTCACGGAGGCAGTAAGACTGATTTTCGTAAAATCCCTCGAACCGTTCTGTCGGATGAATAACACATGTAGCAGGAACAATAATCATTATCATTAAGAATAGTGTTGAGGGGAACGAAACAGTTAGATCAGCGAAAATGTTGAGAAAAACATGCTGAAAACTTGGTTCTATTCTGGATCTGACTCAATCAGTTTAGCTTGCAACAGTATGATACATGCAATGGTTTTCATGTGGACGGTAGCCTTTTGAGAATACCAGACTACCACCGATGATATATAGGCGTTTCCTAGTTCAAACTCCGTACTACAGATACGGTAAAAGGCTTACAGTGGAGATCTGATTACTGAGGGATATACCGCGTCAAAATAACTGTTCTGGCAAGTTTATCCAGCCTCCTAAACTAACGTATCTCCAAAAAGCGAGCGCAGAATATGGTACATAAAAGGATGGTATCCGCTTGTCAGTCAAACAAGAGTTAATAACTAGGTCAAAACGTACACTTGATGTGGTATAACATCAAATCAATAGTGCCATTCAACTGTACCTCATTGTGAGCCCCAGAAGCAATGATTACTACCAAGGAAAAGACGGTATTCTGTTACTTCAATCGGTCGCTGTATGTAGGTGGTGGGCAACAACCAGGTCACCCAGTCGAGTGGAGCAGAAAGAATTCCACCCCAACGCTGCCCACATGTGCCAATGCAATTAGGAAATAACACTGGGTATACTGGCACACAAAATAAAGTGTTCAGTCGATAGTTCACATGTTCTGATCTGACTTCAGTCAAATGCTGGCTGTCAATCAAAGCACCTGCACATACTGTTTGCGTATTGCCGACTGTCTTTTGGTGCACCAACGCACGCCGACACAACCTTACACTAAGCATGCATTTAAAGTATTTGGGCACTTCTGTTCCGTAAAATTAATGAGCCATGTTCAACCTCCTACCGGCAAACAAGCAAACTGAACGAATGTGGACAGTGAGACTGTTTACCCTAATGATCAGTCGTGTAATTATTGGTACGGCCGTCACACGTTTTCATGCATGCAAATAATGAACAACTAGAGTAACTATTCCGACAAGAATCTTAATAAGACGTTGTTGACTCAGTGAGAAATGCTCCAGCTAAATAAGAACCCAAATAACGGTTCGATATGTGCATTGAATACATTCTGAGAAACGTCTAGACCCATCAGTGTAGTGCTGTGCATTCCAAGCCATGTCGAGGTCTTAAGATTGAGACTGCGAGGCCGCTGAGTTGATCTGTTCGAATTCATGGGGAACTACACGGAGTTTGAATAGAGACATCGGAAGGAAAAGCAATATCGTACGCCTGTTGTCCATTGGATGAAGGTTCGAGTCTTCAAGAAGTATTCCATGAAAAATCTTCGTAAATTTATCACTAACAGGAGAAATGTGGTCTCCATGTGAAACGAGAACTTCACATTTCCACACACAGCCGGTGATCGCTTTAACGGGCGCTGAGACAAGTTGGATTTCATCATACATGTTTCAACACAGAGATGCGTTTTGAAAAGATGATAAGGATGAAAGACGAACAAACTCTGTAGAGTTAGTGACCAAGTTGTCTGATAACCCAACGTTGACTGAGGATATGATCTCCAAGCTTGAGGCTGTTTTACACTCATGATGAAATAAACGTACGGGATGAGATTGATTGGACAGACAAGAATCCAAGTGTCATGAAGGTGATACACTAGAGCTTCGGCTGTAATATCTTGGTATGGTCTCGAATGAAAAACACCATATCGTTCGGTCCATGTGTGTTCAATAGCAGATATAACAATTTCGCATATCTCGAACTATGGCTTGCATTCTCGTTTAACTTAAACACGTAATCACGGATTTCGTATTCAGGTTGACTCCAGTCTAGCTTCTTCCGGATAAAAGCATTAAACTCGACGTTCGCTCTTGCTAGAGCTGGTCAGTGGTGCACATACCGGCTGTGATCAACAGTTCAAATTCGGCCACGTTTGGGTACAACGATAAATTGCATTGTATTCTGCTGGAGTCACAACAACACAACATATCATTCGTATATCAGTCATTTCACACCCTCGCAGTACCTGATAATGCGTACCATATCTCCTATAAGATTTGTGGTGACGCACCAGGTTACCACACCTGAAATGCACAAATAGTTGGCACAGGTGATTCTCAAAGAGTGATTCTATCACGAGAACTCGACGCAACCACGGTGGACGACCTGATTGCTTATAAGATGTCAGCTGTTGATACCATGAAATGAAGCATGTGAACTACTATGAAGTTCCTTCACCCACCTTAAACGACGCAGCTAGCATTCTAGATGGTTTATTGCATGAATGACAGCTAAAATTGTGCTAATAGTGATAGCACAGATCAATACCAATGTCATGTGAACCAGACTGTCTGGTCAACGGTTCTATCGCACTCTATACATCTCTCCTTTCGGTAAATTGCCTTGATGAACACAGCTAGCGCATAACGCGTCTGTTCATTCTGTGTGGTACAACTGTGCCTGCGTTGGCATTAATAAGTGTTAAACGTCCTATCTCATCACATTTTGGACTGTACCAATCAACACATTTAAATAGGATCCCACACCGAATTCGACCTACTATTAGGCGATGATCACTTGATAAAACATATATAATGACATATATGGTCGTCGCGTCCAACTCGCTCTCTATCCTGGTTGCCTACGAGCAGTTGTGGACTATTCCTTGGCACGTCCCAATAAGTGTTGGTGCTCATGTCTTCTCTTTCTAGGGCTGGGAATCAAGCCGTGTGCCCCAGTGTGTAAATGTAAGAGGGACAAACCATTAACCAGCGACTTCCGGTGTTTAATACGCAACCTACGCAAACAATGGTAATTCCGGTGGATGAAATAAAGCTGATTCTCCTGTAACAACAAACACAATTCACTGTGGCTCAACTGAAGTTCGTCGAAATCTTAGGGTGCAATTTGTCCACACTGTCAAGAAATTTACACGTTAATCCAAGTTCATTGGTAGACGCCATCACAAACAGCATCATTGAATTCGTTCATGAGGTTGAAGCGCAAATGACTTTCGAATCGTGGTTCGGCCAATAAGATGTCCTCCGAGTGATGCTGGCTGGCACCAGTGATACAAGAAATGTGCTATTACGTTTTCGAAAACCCGAAGTTAACTGATCTTATTCTGTCAAAGAAACCTTCTTGATCTCACGACTGATGAAATCTTGAGGAAGCTGCTGAATATCGTTTTGAAACGATCTCATCTGCTCAATAGGCGGTAAGAATGCGGTTGAGAATGACTGTGACTGTTGTATCCTTTAAGCAAGTGCGATGAAGCAAAAGTGTGAAAAGTTCAAGTCGAGGTCAGTGACGACAAACATCTCAAGTGTCCATTTGTCTGCGTTGCACATGCAACTCGACATGCTCGTACTTGCTTGGTACGCCAACAAATGGATGATGGTTCTAACACCATGCTGATTTCGCAGTATACGCGTGTACAATTAAGAGGAACATTCAAGTCAGAACGCTTCCTGAGGAAAAATGGTACTTATTACGGGAGGCATTTCACGATATCAAGCATGGTGATATCCATACAAGTGGCACAGTCCACTTTGCGTACTATCCGAGACTGAACCTTTGGGGTCCTGACTAGATTGAGTGGCTGATCCTTTTGAGTATGCCACTTGTGTAGCAGTATGGGGGGTTCGGATCTGCTGGCAGATCAGGAATCAGATAACATTCGTTAGAACTTGACGGAAACGTTTAAGATCAATTCGGCGACCTGTTCCAGGGAGGTCTTCGTTGGTGTGTTAAAGCAGAAGAAATATTGGATCTACGTCCGGATGCCAAACCTGTTTCTCGGCTCAATCACTCAGTTCTATGTGTTGTTGTAACAGGTGTGAAAAAAAGAAATAGACAGATTTCACACACCTAGGGTTACCCAACCAGTTAGTTATTCCGCTTGGGCAGTCTTGATTATAACTGTTAAGAAAACTAACAGCTCCGTTCGACTGTGAGCCTTTCTTTCAACCGGAGTGAATCCTTGATGCTAGAGAACTATCAATATCCTGTTCCAATTCTTGTGGATTTGTTTACCAATTCTACTAGTGGCAAATGTTTCGCCAAACCTGATTCGGCCGAAGCTCATCTGTAATTTGAAGTCGACGAAGATTTCAAAGGAGTAGTGACCATCAAGACGCATCGGAGATTGTTCCACTGTTCGACTGAAATCAGCACCTGATATCTTTTAGCAGACCATGGACTGGCTAGTGAATGACGTCCAGGGGATAGAAACTTAGTTCGGTGATACTATCGTGGTCGGCACCTATCCTGATAATTTTACGAAAAGCATGGTGATATTTCATCCGAATCAGGGTTTTATCTTCATGCAGACAGATGCAGCTGGTTTCTCTTCTAAAATCCTCTCTTATAAAAGGATCTTTGCTTAAAAGTACATTGTATGAGAACAGTAGTATTGTGAGCCAAGAACGCGGATGGCACAAGGGTGACTTATTCAAGAAAGTAACATGGGTTGAGCGCTTAAACAGGACAACGAACAAAAACACTCATTTGTATACGGTACTCGGCCCAGACCGTCTCCGTCGCTACAGATGGCAATGCTAAGTTCCATTACGTAGCAAGGACCATTTTGTGCGATGCTGCACTCCGATGTTTCGGCTACTTCGATGTCAAAATATATGCTCCGGTCCCGCTACTGAATAGCAGCAGTGTGAGTAGTATAGCACGATCGCTCATCCTCACTACAGTAGTATTTCTCCACTGCGTATTCAGACTACAACACTGGTTCATGATTGGTCTAACAGAGTCGTCTTTTGTGGTTTTTTGATTCCGACTGCACGTACTGGCTAATAAAATAAGGCAACTACCGCCTCGTTCTCGCCTTCAATATGCCCAAGACGTTCTCAGTGATATCACACATGAGTGAATACAGTGCTAATTGCAATAGCTGTCTTCCTGGTTAAATATCCTCAGTAAAGACGCTTTCCAAATCAATGCGTGTCACAAACGACCATGTTATTGATACAGCTGCGCCGATTCTCAATTTATGTATCATAGCACAGAAGTATTGTATACAAGCATTACTACTGTAGACAACCCTTCGCACTGTATGGGTCGTAATAGAGCTTTCTCTCAGGTTTCCAATCGAATGTAACTTTCGGCTTCTGTTGTTGGTGACAAAAGTGCATTTTTCATCAAGGGGCGTCCTACCGACTTTGTGCAAAATCAGTTGCAATTAGTCTCATCAAATCAGCAGTCTTGGTATTAGCATAACACTACCACTGACCCTATTTAGGCGAACTACTACGCCCCAGTCATTGCCTCGTACGAAAACTTCGATGATGTACATGCACATACCGGGAATGACGCGACTGTGTTCGCGTCTGTCGAATATGATTAGTTATGGACTACTAAAATATGTTTGCGAAGTCACTTGATTGCATCAGTGTTGTAGACCACGAAGTGATTGATGACGTGCATTGGTTGGTGCCGTCTGTTCCTATAGGCTGCACTGTATAACCCGACGGGACCACATATCAGCTTTGACAATCCGTGTTCTCTCGAACACTGCCCTATCTCAGTAACTAATGCATGCAGTCGAAACATAGAAAAAAGCTAAGGATGACCTCATTAAGTTAAACAAAAACCTGTTTTGATAGCCTGAAAATGCAATGGAGAGATACTACCCGTCTGAAATGAAAAGTGGTTGCACAAAAGATTCTTTATAATGCTTAAAAGAGAAGCTAATATGGAAAAAGGTATGGACCGGCTCCCCGTGGAATGTAACCAGAATTTAAAATCGCACACAACCACTGCTGAGTGGTCCTCGGATACATGCACCCTGGTGGTTTCTAACAAGTTGTCGCGGTTTGCAAACACCACTGCAGTCAACCTCACGTACACACCAGGTTACACACATCTACTCTCCACTTGGGCTTATGATGCATAACGCAATACGGTGTCCTCGCCAGGAGCTGACAAGTCAACGAGACTATCCACAAGTGTGAACAAAACGTGCCTGGATCTTCTGCGCATCGGTAACCAAACCGAATAACAGTGCTCCATGAATTACCTGCTGTTTCGTTTCCGTCACTTATTACGTCGACATTAAAAGAATTCTCTTTAGCTCACAGATTCCAACCCTGTATTCTTTCCGAATCATTGCTATAGATGCAGTTACTTTATTTGATCATTATTTGCATCAGAATTTCCCTGCATATGCTGTTGATGCTGTCAAGAGGTTTAGTGATTTTACCCATAATATTTATGGAGCACTGTAATTAGCAACTGATCATAGAAGCAGTCAGGCAGGTACCTGGGTTTTGTAATCGACCAGCATAATTACCGCCCTGATTCAGTCAGAGTCAGTACGTTCAATCGAATGCACCATTCAACGAACATCTCAAAAGTGAGGTCATTTATGGGATAGATGAACCACTACCATACCTACGATATATCATATCGGAGGGCCGTTAAACCAACCCTCAAGAAAGGAGGCAGTATAGAACTGATCTGTTACATGGCTTTGATCATGTTATATTGGTGTTCTTTTCGGATCTGTTCCTTACACAGTTTGGCTCTTCACAGTAAATTATGAAGTCTCAGACACCTCATACTACGACATTGACGCAGTCATATTTCGTCGATTCCTGAATGGTTCTGAGAAGGCAGTAGCCCACGCATCCAGAACGCTGGATGGAACAGAGAGCAATTGCGGTCAGACTGAAAGAAAAGCATTCGAGGTGAAGAAATTTCACAAAGTAATTAGTGAGAATCACTTCACCTTACTGCCCAACCATAAGTCATTGGTTGCGGTATTCAGATCAAAGAATGGCGCTTCACTATATGCAGCACACCGCCTGCAGCGCTAGGCACGTACGGGTCTTGACTACGATTTTAACATGAAGTATCATTCAGCGTCCAACAGACAAACAGATTCCACATCACGAACGACTGTTCAGCGCATCACGGTCGCGACCGTTCAGGTGGGTCATAATGCGATCTAGGTGGCAGCAGAAGTAATCGTGAACCTTCCCGTAACTGTTTCACTGATTCAACAGTCGACCAGATGAGACCCAACGTTACAAAACTTTCAACGTGATGCTCGAGACGGATGGCCTCAACAGTGGGTTGATAGTGAGACGAAGCGGTATTTTCAGCAGAGAGACTGTCTTTCTATCACAGATTTCTGAGCGATTTTGGCGAACGTGTGACTGTCCCACCTGGTCTCTGAACACGAGTTCTGCGGTAATTTTATTGCAGCCATTCCAGTTTCATTTAGAAAAAAACATTTGCATGCCGTTATTTTACTGGCCTCACATAGATTCCGACATCAGGGGACTTTGCAACGACTGTTCCGCTTGTTCACCAACTGCGAACTCCTCAGTGAAAGCTGAAATGCAATCGCGGTCAATCCACATACGGTCATCGCCTTACCATCCGCAGTCAGTTGGCCAAGACGAACGATTCGTGGACATTTTGAAGAGGGCCATTCAAAAGGCTAAAGAGGAGGGATATATGGTCAAAACCATCGAAACATTCCTTTTCAGTTCTGATTGGTTGCGTCTTTAACGATCATCTACTCATTCGTCCACACACATAAGAGTGAGGCTGCCGCTTGTAAATAGGACAATATAGTTTGTATTTCTAATGAGTCACCTATTCTCTCTACCGCTGTTACAGCCAGTAAGGCTCCATGTTGACTCCACCCGAATACCAATACAACAGATATCCTCAATGATTATTGGACGGAAATATGCAGCCAAAACTGAAGCATGAAATTGTTCAGACGGTATATAAAAAGCCAATTTTTAACACTCTATGATAAAAGGTTGAAGTTACCAGTGAGATTATCACCTGCCAATTTTGTAATACATTTGAGAATGCCTGTCCAGTAGCACGAGTCAGCTTATCGTCCAGTACCTGCCCGGTACTGGTGCGATACCTCAAAGATAGTTTGCCTAGGTTTTCTTCGTTCTCTTTTGTTTATTGTCTCACCTGTTTTTATCAAGTTGGTTACGTTGGGAAGACCACAAGGTGCCTATAGGAAAGGATTCGTGAACACTCCACAAAATGGCTTCGCAATGGCTTGAGAAAGCCCATTTTCAGTGCGATCGGTTCTCAGTTGATTGACACTGGCCATCTAATAGAGCCAGATGAAGCCCTCCGAGGTTCGTCAAGCCCACTCCAGAGCTATCAGGTTGCGACAGTCGTCAATGGTCGGGGCTATTTTCATCAGATTCTACAACCCTTGTCTCCGTGTTTTACATCTCCCTCGGCCAATTATTTCAAAGACATTTGGAACTCAAGCGGGCGCGAGCCACTTGACATCGATAAAGTCATGTCTCACAGCAGGCACGAGTGATAGTGCCACACATTCGTCAACACTCTCACCCCCCGGGTTGTGATTTGTCCCACGTCTACGATTTTAGTGACCCGTCTCACTTAGTTCTCATTTTTCATATATAAGTCGTATGTATCCCCAAGTAATTGTAAAAGCCCCATGAGAATGACTGAAAACGGCTGTTCGTATAACTGACTTCTTATGAACCTTTATTCAGCTGGTTTGGCAAGTACGTCAATCAATTGCAGAGAATGGAGTTGATCTCAGCTGTTGTTTCGGAAGTATCATCGTGTTCAGCGTTCGCGCTGTGAAGATCTAGCCTCCCAACGACTTTTCACTCCGATGAATTGGATCCTTTTTGAAAGTTGTGCGTTCAACAATGCCAACAGTTGAATGTTCACACAGTGTATCGGGACTTAGCCTGTTAAGATGGGCGAGTACATCATTTCACAAGACACCTTTGGTAGTCATCCAATGCGCCAAACTGTTTATTTTCTTGATAGAGTATCTGGTTTCATTTCTCAGCTTTCAAACTCACAAGGTCAAAACAAAGTAATTACGGAGCACAACAACAATGTGACTCCCAAATGCGAGCGACCTGACCTCTTGATCAGTCAGCAAACGGCAAAGCAACTGAAACCAAAACCACCAATATGGCCATGGGAAGCGGATAATGTCTCACTCGGTAGAATGACAGTTAATCCTATGGCCTTGGAAGGTGAACATGACGTTAGTACATATCCAGGAGTGTTTTACTGGATTCAGGTTCTGGCTATAAGTTGGTCATCCCAACACTAATCCTAAGGCGATGTACGCATGCTGTTGATTTGTGGGACTTCTGTGTTTCTGTGTTGTCTGGTAGGAAAATGACAGTAGCCTGCACTTTCTCCTCGATAAGAAGCGTGGTATTGCAGGTCGTCAGTCATTGATCTGCGTCCAAGATTGTTCTTCTTCTCAGAACAGTCACTGAAGAGTACGGAAAACTACTATTGATTGTTTACAGTTAACAGGTATGTAGTAGTGAAATGTTTTGTCACCATTAGCTCCGGCACCCGGCCCACTAGATGGATGACTTTTGCTGACACCTACGGTGTATCAGTGGTGATACTGATTCCGTTCAAGTATCGTTAGATTTGGCGTTGGGTTCATGAGATCACCCGTATTATCTTTCTGTCATCTAATTGTTTACCGTACCGAGCATAATATATTGAGACCACCAACAGTTGGGTAAACATGCGCGGTGGTCAACCCTGACTGCTCCATTGAGCAAAGTGGGTAGGTATCGCTTGCCTGGATGGGGTCCTCGTGAGCACTAAAATCGATAGTTAGGGACGCTATCCGAGATGGCGGTATGCCGCAGTTAATGGCTTACCTGTATCCATACAATTTCTGGTTCTTCCGCTTAGTCTTCTTCTAATAATTTTCAAACTTCCGGGTAGCGTTATCTTCTAGGATATTCCACGTTACTATTGAGGTGAGCGACGGCCCAAGCCACAGTACCTTTTGGCCAGGTTCATGACTTTTATGATTATGGCGACTGTCTTTCTGTAAACAGTTCCCACTAGCTGTTGTACACTGCACCTACTGTCGAAACTGTCAACTCAAGCATCTAGATTTCGGTAGACGTCAAGCGGATGACTGAACACACCACGTTGCGGTCATTAAGTAACGGTTTGCTACACTTTTTAGTCTATGCGGTAACAACAAATTGCCATAGGAATGAATGTATCTATATGATTGTAAGAATGGTTTTATTTTTAAATTTATCGGATTACTGCTTTTTGGCTCGTCCAGCAGAATGAAGATGAGTATTCGATTTTAGCTCACAACAAGGGGGTTAGCGGGTACGCTGACAGTAAATAACCAACCCATGTCAATCACGTGCCTTTCGTAGAAGTTACGGTTTTGCATCCACTGGAAATGTTCGCGGATTACAGCAGTTGCACGCGCGAGACGTATGTAAGCCGTTCCCATAATCTTGCAGAAATCACTTTTGACATGATGATGGGTAGACAAACAAACTCATAGTATTATATTATGGGCAGAGACACTAACAGGTTGTATGGTATAAGTCGAACGCGCGGAAATTAAAGGGTAGTTTCTAACACCAGAAGTACCAGGTGCTGAGAGCATCATCATCATCATCATAACAGCCATGAGCCTGACCAAAAGGTACTGTGGCTCGGGCCGCCGCTCACCTCAACAGTGACATGGAATATCCTAGAAGAAAACGTTACTAAAAGGAAGACTAAACGGAAGAACTAGAAATGGTATGAATACAGGTACGCCATTGACTGCGACACATCGCCATCTCGGATAGCGTCTGAGAGCGACGATTATAAACTTGTATATGCAGTGTACGAAACGTATCAACATAGAGATCAGAGATACACGGCTATTAGCAGATGTGGACATACGCCAGCCATGCAAAACACTGTTTGTTTCCGTGGGTGTGCGTTTTCATACAGCTTGAAATGTATGCCCAGAACTAAACGTTTCCCCGCAACAATCCCCTTTTCAGATCGCAACAGTAGTGTAACACATTTAGATATGCTGGTCAATGGAAAAATAATCTTTCTGCGTCAAATATTAACGAAGCTAGCTAATCAGTGAACCAAAAACTGTCCATCCCTATGTTTGTTACCACATGTATACTCATGTCATCCATTTCATGTAAGGCGCCAAAGTGAAATTGATTGAAATGGAAATAAATATGGGGTAACAAAACCATTCAGCTTACTTGATCAATATTGGACAGTGACTGATTACTGTGACTCAGTAGTGCTTCGTCCTTGTCTGCGAAATCGTTTGATTCAGCTTGCCCGTTCATTTCATTCGTGTCCTGTCTCGGAGATTTTGGGTCTGAATCCTGATACGCTGGACTCGTTGGCTGTTCTGGTGAGTCGGAAATGCAGTCATCTAAATGCTGCATTACATTCCGCAACAATATATCTGGTGAGTATGTGTGTGGGGCTGAGTCTAGCGAAGACTGCGCCGGTAGGGTGGATTCCGTCCGAGGATCAGCCAAATCAATGTCAACGATATATTCCCCAGCATTTGAGCTAGTCTGCAAAAGACATGGTGCTGACTCCGCTCGGGTATCCGCCCACGTGACTGTGGGTTCACTATCGACTTTTCTAAAGCGTTTGCGCTTCGCTTCAGCAGATAAGTCCAATTTCCCCACATTATACATAATGGCTGCCTGGCCCTCTGTGCTTGAATCATCAATTTCAGATCCCACCTTATTTGTACGGAACGAGACATGTTGCTCTTGCTTCTTTGTGTGTCTATTCGGAAGATTGCAATAAGTGTGTTCTGGAGCCGGCAAATGAGCATCGTGGAGAGCGTCAGCTGTCGGACTGTTGGCTGATCCGTTGTTCAGTGCTACACCGTGGTTTGCAAGATCGTTTTCAGATTGAAATGGGGATGTCGCTGTGAACAATATGTGAAATTTATCGTCAGGGGCATTTTCATTATAGGTTCAGAATACTGACTTGTGTTATTTTGTCGAAGTGCTCCTAATGTTCATCTCAAGATCAACGCACTGACTTTCCAAGTTGGAGGCGTGAGAAGACTTGTTACAGTGTGACGTTCAGAAAGCACGCACAACCACGCGCATAGGTTACTGGGATACACTAATACCCCTGGTGGACTCAAGTTCATAGATATATACTCACTCTCTACTGATTAATGGCAAGGCCTTGGTTGTTTCGATTTTCTTATAACTTAGCCAGCGGCTTGCCTGATTTAACTAATCAGACAAAAAGCAGGTATCTAATCTTTTCACAGCCTAGGGGCGACCACGTTCGTGTTCCGGAGGTCTGCGGACTGTCATGGAAACGAACAAAATCAAGTGAACTCAAAAGTCGTGCTCGCCTACTCATGTGAGTGCATTCGATGGAGGCAGAAACATGTTTTATATAAGGAACAACTTCGTTTGTGAGTAGTATAGTGCTTACATTCGAGAACTAAAGGACAGGTCTGAACGCAAGGAAGACGATAGATCAGAACCGACTATAGGGATGGTGTGTACGCACTATGGAAGACGGGCTATCGGAGCGAATGACAATGTACTGTTGACCAATGTGTGTGAATACACGTCTGCCGTGCAAATGAGTGTACGTGTCTGTGGTTCTATGTTTCAACATAATCCGTAAGCGATTTCGTGTACTAAGCAACTTTGCAAGCCGAGCGTCTTTTACAATCACAACACATGAAACGTACTGATACGAGCGCACTGTTTGTGTCAACATTCGCTTGCACCTAACTTGGGAGTCTGACAAGTTCAATTCTAGAAACTGTGTTGAAACGAAACCAATTCGCAATGTCTTGTACTTTGATGAGTTACGTGGCAAAGCTACTTGATGGTCAACTAGTAAGTAGGTAAGATCGGAAAAGTGTAAGTGCAAAAGGGATTTACGATGAAGCCAAGCGAAGTTTTGGTGGTAAGATGCGGCTGGTTTATAGTTGGCAAACTCGGAATGATGTTTTCTTTATCTAGTTCGTTTTTTAATTAGCCAAAATACGGTTCTCGGTTTTTGGTTGGCAATAAAAAAAGGGAATTATTGTTTGCAGATTAGTTAATTGTATCATACCCATTGATAAATTAGCAGTTTTGTAAAGTGGCGATCGCCGTTTTTACATTTGTAAATTACCAAGCGAAACAGATAATTGACCAAGTTGCTATCACAGAGCTATATCGTTGATTTCGACATAAGAGTGCTAAGTAACGTGACGTGAACAGGTTGTCTATCAGATACAGGGACGAGACCAAATACAAACCGATGGTAATGATCACCTTCTGAGATGAAGGGAGTACGGTTCATTTGAGATTGAAGCTTATCAGTCACCAGTACCATTGAAAAGACTGAAAACGGGCAGTTAGGTGTATCCAATCTGTGGATTTGTTAGTATTTTTCGTGTTCATCTCGTTAATCATCTTTATCGGCGTCTTGGTGAATTCACGTGTGTGCCACTTCATCTATACCTGGCTAAAGATTGAAGATAGTCGTAATAGTCTGCTTTCGGTTATTCATCATCGGGCCAATTACATAACATTTTATATCATCATTTACAGGGAAAAGATAGGACCAATGCGACCGAGAAAAGCATTTCTAGAATTGTAAGAAACTTAAAACAACAGAACTTGATAGATTCCGCGACATTTGAACGAATTAGACCAACGGGAACCCCGACTGTATGGTTTACCGAAGGTTCACAAGGAGGGATGGCCATTACGCCCG
>LUCH01004768.1:0-12214 GCA_013368495.1 Paragonimus heterotremus
CTGGCCTAAAATGAATCGGGACGTACGACATTGGGCCCGTTGCTGCCCTGCATGTCAACGCTTCAAGGTCAACCGACACATGAACAGCCCGCTGGAAGCTTCCCCAACTCCCGACGATCGTCCACCTGGACCTCGCCGGACCACTTCCACCTTCTCGAGGCTACACCTACCTACTCACGTGTATCGGCCGGGTCACTCGTTGGCTAGAAGGCATACCGTTGCCAGACCCATGAACAATATCTGTCGCTCGCGCTTTCATCGAGTATTGGATCGTATGTTACGGTTGTCCGTCGACCATTACAACTGATCGCGGCACGCAGTTCGAATCAGCTTTATTTTCGCAACTGACCAAGCTGTTGGGCTTGCATCGAGCACACACCACAACCTATCACTCACAAGCGAATGGACTCGTAGAGCGTTTCCATCGTCAGCTCAAAGCTTCATTACGTGCTCACGAGCAGACGGATTGGACGGAAGCATTACCCCTCGTTCTACTTGGTATTCGCAATTGTGTCAATGATGACAGTACGATCCCAGCGTCACTCTTCCATGATCGTCCTTTAAGCCTTCCAGCTGATTTCTTCCAACCGTCAGGCAAAGCCGTTGTCGACGCGCAAGACTATGCCAACCGACTGGCCAATTACATGCGGTCACTACAAGCGAGTGCTACACGCATTCAGCAGTCCTCGTCTTATTCTCCTAAGGAACTCAGCACCTGTGAGTTCGTGTTTCTTCGAACAGACTCTGTCAAGAAACCGTTGCAGCAACCGTATAAAGGACCTTTTCGTGTCATTAAACGGTCTGCAAAAACTTATGTGATCGACAATTTTGGCCAATTCCTCACTGTCTCGATTGATCGTCTTAAACCTGCTTTTCCTGACTCACCCCCCAGTTTAACAACACAAGCATTGTTCGAGCCATCTCCACCTACTTCAACCTCCGACACAGCCCCAGCGTTGCCTTCCGCATCTACCCCCGACGAACTCCCTCCTCAACATACAACTCGTTCTGGGAGGCGCGTCTGTTTTCCCTCGCGCAACCTTCAGTAGTTTGCCTTTTTCTGTATCACATTTATTGTACAGTTGATAATTCATTATGTGTATCTCATGTTTTTGTCGGACAGCAACTAACAGTTTTTCGTAGGTACAATTTCCTGGCTCGTTTTGCACAGAAGAAAGCTGCGTACAACTAAATATCTTCAGGCGCAGCGAGACACGCGTTACGGTGGGTATCTGCCTTTTTCTCTAACGTTCAGGTACTCCGCCTTTCCTTATTTCTAGGTCTAACGTGAGGCATAGCAACAGTTGCTGGGCCCGAAGAGAAAACCTTGAACGCCGTAGCACTCTGTGCTTCCGCAGTGAGGAAATCACACCCCCTGTCACGTCCTCAGGAGGCGTTTTCAGGTTGGGTGGCTCGCGCGCGGCTGGCCGGCAAGACAGCAGCTGTTACCCAGGATTAAAATCCATAGGTAGAAGGCCCCCTATATTAGTCACCCTTTTAGGGGGGCTAGTGTTGTGAGGTCACCTTCGGCGTCCCTAAAATCCTAAACTCCCTGCGACGTGAGAGGTGCCTTGCCAGTATCACCGCGCCGGTTCACATTGCCTCGTGAATGTAAATTTACTACAAACCACTAACATCAAGAATAGTGTGTTGGCGTAAGTATCACAGTTTTGCTCGTAGCTGTATAAGTAATCCGCGCCATCTCCATCATTGTAGGCTACATTAAGTAGGATAATGTTTTAGCTACTCCCGTTGGGAACGCCGCCCAACCAGGCTGGAATTTCCCTTGACATTCCCCCTCTCTGGCGACTGCCGCACGGTTGTGCTGAAGGTTCTCTCAAGTCCGTTCCACTAGCTCTCCTATTCGTTGCGTTGAAGTCCGCTTGTGAACGGTGATTAAGCAGATAAATAAAGCTTGTTTGCAGATTCACCGTCTTCTCACTGAGACTTCCGATCCGCGTTAAGATAAGGCTGGGGAAACCTTGGGTGTGCGAACCTAGGAACTAACATCGGGGAACGTGCGATCGCGTTTGTTTGTTTGCAGGCTTGTTGGCCTATACGCGTCAGGAGCACCGTATACACTCAAGAGCTTTGCTCATGCGCTCGACGGCCGGATTCTCAACCTGCAAAGCTGCCTTCGCGTATCTGTGTCGTTTGGTGCTCACTGAGACCTACTGTTGCTATCGTATAATATACTTTCGGTCTATCGCGAATATTTTTTTTTTCGCATTTGGTAGTCGTTGCGTATATTTGGGGAAGTGCACGTTCGCTCTAACTTATGCCGACAAATATCTGCTGAATATCTAAGCATACACACTGACTGGTTCGGGGAAGGTTTTTGCCCCCAACTTCCAACCCTTGTGCCAATCACTGAAAAAAGTGGTTGGTTGTTGAAAGATCTCATAAGACTTCAGACAGATTGAACTGAAAGAAATACATCAAGCTTTCATTGGTCATAATGTGGTCGACCTCCATCACTCATGCTAGCATTATAAATTCCGAGAAACAGCCCCAACTTCCAAATGCCTTTTTGTATGTAATATCAACTTCTTTTTTCTCACCTTTATACTGCTCCCATTCTCAGGTGCCCTGGTGTTTTCGTTGATTTATGGTTCATTTTGCTAATCTCGCGTAACCATTGCATATTTTTGACTGACTTGATAAAAATTGTGACGAAGCACTTTCGAATATACTATGTTATGCGCACCTGTTGATTCTTCCTACATTGCCTGTGATAGGCGACCAGCTGAAGCATTCTACCGTTAGGTTAAATTTCAACCTCATAACTTCACAGAATCCGCCACGTTTAGGACACTTCGTATAAGTTTCCAATAACTCTGGACATCTCATTAACATCTTTCAATCCCTTGGAGTCACATCGTTGACTTCACTTGTTATTGTGCTTCGAGATTGATTGTTCTCCATTCAGTTTTCCACTCCAACGTCTCGCTGTCACTTTCGCCTGCCTCGATTTCGTTAAGATGTCCGAAGGAAGCCGGTCACTTTACTTGCATCTTTCACGTTCAACCTCACACCATTGTGGCGACGGACGAATGGAGAGCACACAGGGCTTGGGTGGAATAGCTCATTATGAACACTGTACAACAATCCACTCAATAAACTTCGTGGATCCCAAAAGCAGGGCTATCCACGTACAGAATGTCGAAAATCTATGGCCCCCCAATATGCCATAATGGTGTGATGCTGAAAATGTTAGACAAGTAAATTAACCGGATACTCGGACATGTCCTCAGATGACGGGTAACAAGATGGCCTTGCCGCGTCTGTTCTCAGAGCAAACCGCCACGTACGCATTGCAAATATCCCTTTCTATGGCACCAAATACCCAAGCTTTTTGGAAGTGACACCCACGAACGGCGATTCATCTTTTTGAACAACGGAATGAGTTCCATCCGTCCATGACTGACGGAAAGGAAGTTCTATCAGCGCGCATCTCTTCAGCACGGGGTAGGTGGTGTTCCAAACCTAATGTGTAAACTGGGTGAGCAGTATACCTCTGAGCGTTAATGCGGTCGTCTAGCGCTGAACCATCATTAATATCAGTCCACAGTGAAACCCCGTGGTCTGACAGGCAAGGAGTTCCTGAGATGGTATTCCCAAATCTAAAATGGACAGGCGAAAAATTAGGTAACGTCCTGATAGCCATCAGTGTAGTCTGCAGCCCGCGAAGACTTAGACCAGCAGCCGTCAGAAACACGAGTATCCATGATAAGAAGATTGAGCCATTGTGGCTGAAATGTTACAAGTGTGGATCAGTGTTATCTTCATAGGAATACCGGGAATCAATGTGGGTCACTGGCCGTCAGATAACTGAGAACCGAGCGACGTACAAGCGATAAGTTCCACTCAGACATGGCCATAAGGCAATAAACTTGACAGCACTTATGCTGTTAGTGATAGTATGACATATTAACCATCAACGTACACAGCCCAATATGGACCGTAGATGGAGAAAACCGTTTGTATGAATGACGTTTCGTTAACCATTTTCTACCTGAAATAGCCACAGGGTACAGCCCAACCATATAATTCATATGTCTAACTAACCCACAAACATTGGAGTTCATTTTAAAATTTAGTGTAAAATGTAATGTAAGTGTAATGTGGTCGGGGAATACAAATTCACTTATTTTTCCCAAACCACGCAGAAATAAGCGTTTCTGCATGACAGAAATATGCATTCCACCATGAAAATTCCTATGGAAGCATTTTCAAAACGCAAAATCGATTATGAAGACCAACATAATGACTTTATAAGGAAAAAGTCGGGCGTATTTCTCAACAAGAAAGCAGACATGAACCACTTTATATATGGCGGACATCCCCATTGCAACACTATAATTACACACGAAGAAATTCACATATTCGTCCTAAAATATGTATTCCAATATTTCAAGAACAATTTCAAAAATTTCTTTTTTCTCCAAAACGGCCTTTTTCAACTCGTTTCGGCCTCGAGACTCTATACCAGCGATCTACACAATTACCGAAGTCTTAACGGTGAGTGGAAGTAGAACAAAACATTTGCACATCACGGCGTGTAGAGTTTCGGGAAAGGGCACATTTTCCCGAAAATTAGCCTTATATCCATGGAAAAAGTATTCCTTCATTTTCTGGGAATTTAAACGGCCGCCAGAATTTTGGAACGCCTGAGAACATGCGCTCGCCTCTGACTGGTCCATTCAGCGACCCGGGTCCAAGGCCACCCCAAACCTATGAATACAGTCGTTGTAAACCGTTATTTTGATTCCCGGCTGAGCAGCAAACAAAGCTCGTTCGAAGGCCGTCTTCTTCCCTATTTGTTAGGGGGTCTAAGCTGCGGGAGTCGCCTTCCGATATTTGAGCTCTGACTTTCTTACTGTTTTGCAATATCGTTTCGTTCGTTCACGATAGATATACTGCTCGTAGTCTTTGCGTTGTTCTTGCATTTCTTTATCAGATGAGGTCGTAACATAGAGGCTAGCGGCTGACGAGTTTTTCGCGTATAATGTGAAGTTACTACCTACGTTGAGTGTTTCACCATAGTCAATGGTTGATAGAAAGTCCGTGACCGCGCTGCAGGCCTTCATTCATTCCCTTTTCGTTTATCGTTCTGCTCACATTCGGAATCTTTTTGGTAGTGATTGTTATCCTTCCTCGCAAAATGCTGACATGATCATTCGAATTACGCGTGTGATGAATCATTCTTTCCATGAACGTTAATCTCAACAAAGCTTTGGAGCTTGACATAGCTTACTTGTCGGAGCTTGTTCTTGCGAACTTTGATCGTCCCGCCTTCCCACTGTTGGACCTTTGTTTATGTGTACCTTGGTTTCACTAGCACTTTGTCGCTCCGCCGTTACTACATTAGTTATAGTTGACCGTGTTCATGTGAATCGTTCGTCTCGGAACTTGTAAATTTGGTGGATCCAGCATCAGGCTTTTAATTGTTTCCTTCCACCTAGTTTATTCATATCCCTCCCTTACTTTATCAACGTCTTACTAAGAAACTCGTCATTAAGACCGCCATCCTTTTTGGATGGGAATCTGTGGTTCGGCGGGCTTAGAATTTGTATACGACCGTTACACCACACAGGTGATTATTCTGGATCCTTTCTATCGCCAAGCTTGGTGAACATACAGGGCGTTGCTCGGAAAACCAGTGAACGGCCGGGATTAACGGTTACAACGAAAACCGGGGAGACTTGTTCTTCCCGGAGCTCCTACATATCCCTCAGAGACTACGGGTGACACCACAGTTTGTATACGTTCATAACCATAACTGAAACATCTTACCTAGTGGTAGAGTTGGTGTGCTGATCTTGAACATTGAATTTCTGACGAGTGGAGAAACTTTAAGAGAAATTGGGAATTGTCAACGGCTCAAAATACAGACGGCAATCACGAACCAGTGTGTTCAAACCGTTTTATTTGGCCCACGGTGTCTAATAAGCCACTTTAATCCACAGGGGTTTCACTCACTACATCCGCTGTTCCCATGGCAACCAGGTGATCCATTTTAGAGGACAAACGAAACACCACCAATTTAATACCAAAGACAGCCGAACGTCAGTCATTTATGATTTTCTGCAAGAACAGGCTGACTCCGACGGGTGCATTAGTTTATTTTTGTGTTACTCAGATCCAAAGTCTCAAACTGATCACTCACAGATTGTGAATTTCCATTCCTTATTGCTCTATTACAAGGGTGAGAAAATCCTGCTGGTTGCGAACAATAAATTGGTTTTAGAAGGTTCGGTAACAGAACGACCAACTTATTTACTTATTTCCTATTCGCTGTTCGTCTACCTAGCCTCATTTCTTCAACTGAGCAGTCCCCGTCTTGCTAACTCGTATCACTCCCGTTTCTTATAGGCACAACAGGTCAACTGTCTTTCGTTCACATTTGCCCTTTATATACACTGTAGTCTTGTACCGCATGCATGCCGAATTTGTTCGTAAATTTCTGCCCGATGGTTCTGGTTTTCCAAGCTTTGCAGTTTAGTTCGTCGTACACAATTCTATCTTAGTTCTCCGGATAGATCAAACGTATTTATTCGTATATATCGTTTCACTTGTCTCAGGCATTGTACGATCCACTCGCTTCCTTCACCGCACAAAATTCGCTTGCTGTTCAATCCGAGTTGTCGGAAGGACTTTTGTGGTCACATTGCACGTCCATTCTACTAATTACGGTCTTCTCGGGAGTTGGGCTTGAAAGTCGTTCATAATGAAAAAGTCAGTTTGGTGCGAATCCGGGTTTTTCAAAATACTAAAAACGAAATTGCGAGCAAAATGCCTACAGTTAAGTAAGTGTAAGTGAACACTGTTGAAGAGAAGACTGGAATACATCGGGTAAGTGCTGAAAGTGCTAGTTTGGCCATGAATATTTTCCCACTATTTACGTGAAAACAACCCACTATTTGCGTTAGCCCATTGTTCAAGTCTTAAAAGTGTATTCTTTACCATTTTCTAGATGGAATACGTAACCCCCCAGCTTCAGAACGCACAATTCTGCGGCGTTTTGGAGCCATCGCCGAAAGGGAAATATACGACCCTACGATATCGGCACTGTATTTTGACCAGGGCAACGGCTTTTACAGTGAAGCATGTGCAACAACGTTTCCAACACCCTTGTCTATAAGTCTATACTCCTGTCTGTTTGCTGGATTCCAGTTAGATATTGGTCAGTGAAATTCTTCTCTAGAAATGGTTGCAAGTGACAACCCAGTTTTACCGCAGATGTTCCAGGATGGTCTGCACACGCATTGTCATCGTGTCTTGGGATGTAAGTCATCTCGTCCCAGACGCCTCCAAGCTCACCAAAAGGTATGGCTATTTTACTTCGTTTCTCATCTATCGTTCAGAACACATTTTTGATTGCCTAGAAGCACTTTAGGTCACTATCTCGGCCTAATCGGTAGCCATTTAACTCGTATGTACAAGCGGTTTTGTGGCACAAACGGAATCCCCGTAACTGTGTGGGACGACTGTTGTTTGCTTTCTTGCAAACGGACTGCAACTGTCGTTAAGTTCCATTACCGGTGGTTATCAGTAGATTTGTCTATTTATCGCTTGCCAATCTCCACCCGTCGGATCCCCACCTCAAAAGTTTTCCAGAGTTAACGAATTGTATACACAGAAAGTATTCGAGACCTACCCGAGTAAGCCGGTTGCAGTATACATATTACACTTTCAGTCTATCGCTAATGTAGGAACCTGGCTGTTTGTCAAGTACCACATCATAATCATACCCGGAAAGAGAAATTCCGCGAGCCAACTCGCCAAACTATTCCTCACCTTTTATCACACGGAAAAGTTGTGTATATTACAATATACATGGATTCATTATCAAACATTGTTGAATCTGATATAGTCAGAGAGTGAAATCGTCAGCTCGGTTCCGCTGACCTGGCCCATAAAGAGGGTCCGAGTATGCAGTATGCGTTCATACTAGTGGCTGCTTCAACCTGACTCGTTTGGACTGTAAATAACTCCTGGGTATGCAGTATAGGTTCACACCGGTAGCTAGTCCCTGCAACTGACTAAAGCTATCAAGTTGCAGTACACGTTCACACTAATAGCTATTCCAACTTGATTCAGTTGAGCTTTGAATAACGTCTCAGAATGCAGTATGAGTCCAAGCTAGTAGCTGCTCCGCCCGATTAACTTAGACTATCGACAACGTCTCAGAATGCAATATGCATTTACACTAGTGGCTATTCCAACCTGATTAACCCAAGCTATGAATAACGTAAGGGTATGCGTTATACGTCCAGACCAACAACTGCTCCATCCGATTGACTTGCGCTAGGATCAGCGTCTGGGTTTCCAGTATATGTTCACACTATTAGATGCTCTCTCCGAACTACTTTTACCATGAACAATTTGGAGAACGAACACATGTGGGAAGTGGTGAAAAACCTGTATTTGAGACGTTTGAGGTACATGGTGATCATCTTTTTTGATTCCGTTGATTGTCATAATGATTGGGACACTTTTCTGCACCGCGATAGATGCTTCGCGTTCTAAACATCACAGTGTGACTGGCTGAGATGTAATCCCCAGGCAGTCTGATTTCATCTGTCTCCGTATACTGTTCCGTATGAACGCCACGCGACCTCAATCTAGTTAGGAACAATGGAGCAGAATGAACAGAATTTACTTCTGAAGATTCTCGAATATAGACCGGGACATGATACCCTCTCCTAACGCCGTACAATACACATCGAAGATGGAAACAACCATGTGATAGTGTACTTTCCAACCATCTCTAAAAACAGCGTTTCATCGACCAGCGTCCGCCTTAAATGGTGCAAACAAAGAGAAGTTTTATAAATATAGTATAGACAAAAAAGCTGGAGATGTTGTCAGACGTGTTTCACCACCAAATGTGTTGGTGTGCTCGTTGAATTGCAATGCCAACACTGTATAGTCGTATATTTCCATTTCGACCATATCTTCGAAACGCCGCAAAATGAAGCACTCTCGGGCTATAAGATGACGTATTTCATCTCGAAAATTGCAATGATCTCATTTATAAAACTTGAGAAAGTGAGATAATGCCAATAACGGGATATTTTCGTGAGAATTAAGAGAAAACTTTTCATCACCAAGCCAATACTTTTGAGACCTATTCGATGTATTCCAATTTTTCTACCAACGACACTTATTTACAGTTGATGTATTTCAGGTATTTTGCCTGGAATTCCGATTTTAAAATTTCAGAGAATATATTTAAAAATCGAGGATTCGCGCCAAAAGGACCGTTTTGCCTTTTGAACGATCCTCAAGGCGAATCCCGTGAAACGGACAACTGCCTCCTGCCAACCTTCCGGCTTCCGGCGTTTGGCTCTTTACGTTACCATTTGATCGTTTATGCGAGGTCGTTTGATTCCGCCCTATGATGTTATCGCCTTTTTGTGTATTGAGACCTTTTAAGCCAGCGGAATTCATCTCTGTTTTGTCGTCCCATTTTATCAACATGTTATCCTTTTCTATTCATACACATACTTCTTCACGCACTTTTTATGATTGAAGTGTTTTGTTGGTATCGTACGATTGATTGTGCAACCGTACCCACCGGCAGAATTTAGGTGTGCGGCCGTTTTGTTCTTTTTTTAAATATTGATTACCCAGTGGTGATCAGTAATGTTCTCAGCTCATGTTCGATTTCGATAGTCATTATTTTCTCGTGTTGCTCGGGGAGATGTTTCGGTCCCGTCAGCACCGAACTTGTTGTCGTTGTTGAAATTTAGATTGCGGTGTTGAATGTCACCCAAATCCGTTATAAATGCCGTCAAGCTCAAGGGACTCTAGGAATGTACCAGGAGATATACCGAGTTTCATGGCATTATCATTCTCCCTAGTTTCGATAGGCTGGGGTTTTGAAAGATACTTATAAGATAAAGGTTAACGCTAGTGCTCAACCAGTCCTCGTTATGACCGAGCTAATGAAATAATATTTGGCCAAGGGATTGGAAATAGAGAAGAATTTCATAAAAGCTGCAGAACAGATAATACTAGCTGGGCTTTATCTGGAAAGTTCCGGAAGCCTGTTATTGAATTAAGTGTTGGAAAATCACCATAGACTGTTATCCGCTTGCGACGGACTTTCGAAAACATGTAAAACGGTATGTGGCTGATTGTGACAGTCAACTTTTTCCCTCCTTCTCTCAATTTAATATTTTTCGAGAGGATTTTGTAACCACATTGGCCTTTACACCTTTGGTGAATTCCAATGATTTGCCGAAAATCGAGCGGAGTTACTTCAAAGGCAACCCGATGGAATGCGGAGAGGTCACAAAACAACTTACTTACTGTATTGAAGCTAAGATGGTGGATTACGATCAGTAAATGCTTTACTCTTTACACCGTTGTCAACAGACGCGTGTGAAAGCTAAAGGTTGTGTAGTGTTCCATCATAACTGACGTGCTCAGGGGCAAGATGAGTCTGAGGTGGTTTTTTCTTACAACCGTGTCTTTTTGGCAAGTTTTCGATCAGCAGCCTAATGAGGATAACTCGGCACGATCCAACCACTGCCATTGATCTGTCACAGCTCTTCGTTCGTATAATTGCAGTATTACCCACAAACAGATGGACTAGAATCTTTAATCAGCTTCTTTAGGCATGTTGAAACAGACTCGAAAGTATATACCGTGATATAGCGTTTGGATTGGGTTAGAAGGTAGACCAGTTCACCTCGTGAAGATGCAAGTCAACGTTCTACGAAGTCACGGGCCTTGCGTTGCAACTCGCGCAGATGGCAGAGTTGTACAGATTTCGAGAAGTAGTCGTGACGCCCTTGGCTTTGACAGCGCAGGTGCAGCCACAGAGAGAGCTCCAATGAAGGAACACTTAGTCTCTGAATCTCGTTACCACGGTACCTTCTTGTGGAAACTGCATTTCGTATGAGCTTTCACACACCCCTGAAGGATGACGTGCGTTTATCATGTCTGGTGCTGCCAGAAAACCGTCCAGTGTACGACGACGGGGCGCTTGTTTCTTGTAACTTAACGTATCACATCAAATGTCAGATTATAAAACAAAAGCCACATGCGGTGAATACGACTGCCGTTGTCCACATCGTCGTTTTCACTGTGGTTCTAAAGGTAAGACAGCTTAATAGCCCCAATCCAGTAGTAGTTGAGCCTCTACAACAACCAGCCTTACTACCGAATATGCACATGTTGCAGTGGCTTCAGTGCATGTGGAAACGCTGACAGATTTTGCCCTAACATTCTTCTTCCTCTGGCAGCCATTCAGATACTACTAATCCGGACACATTTTCGTTTAAAGACATCATATTGTTACAAGCCATGCGTGTTTGGCCACCACAACACCTGGGGGCGCACTTTGCTGTAGGCGCACCGAAGCGAAACACAAGTTACTTTGTTGTGTATGAAGGGAACCGTCAAAATTGACGAGGCGTTCTTTGTGGAGGGTTTTACTTTTTGGTCCATAGCTCCTTTGTTGGGTGTGGGCGAGTGGTGGCAACACACAAAAGAAAACGGGTTGAACGACGCAGACCACAGAAAAGTGAGTGCCTTGACCAAAAATTACGTCCCAGATGCTTGTTCCCTACTTGACTGAACAGTCGATGAACGGAAGCAACCCAATGAGATTAATACTGTTCGCCTGTATGTCTTATGATCGACCAAATGAAGGTGCCAGTTTACGCACAACCAACAACAGGTGCTGAGGAAGGCAATTCACATAACTATCAGCTAGCTCTCTGTTTGTTTAAGGAACATGCTCGTTCGGTAATCATGAACAGCCCTGGAGGTCTCTTTGGACCTTGGACGAATTATGGCTCCAGAATGTCCGAATGTTTAACTGATCAGCTTGTTACGGGCTGGAGGGCCCACGTTTGAGATACGCTGCTTCAATACAAGTGCGTATTAGCAAAGGGACTTTAGTAAAACGCCTGTAAGTGTTGAACCCGATCAGCCTGTCAAGAGATTATATATGCTGCACCATTTTGTGATCAATTCCAAAAGATCGGGTAAACTTTTAGCGGTACTTGACTCGGCTGCGATGTATTGTGTTACATCTTCAACCTGTTGATTTTGTTAAGGTTTGTTGCATTATTTTGAGATTGCTCTGCCTCGTTTGATCAGTGTTGAAGGGTGGCCCTATCTTTCTTCATTTTTCTAAGAATAAACAGTACCAATCATTTTATCCTTACACCAACTACTATAACCGTTTCTTTTA
>LUCH01004768.1:12623-46006 GCA_013368495.1 Paragonimus heterotremus
TGTGAACCTTGAATCGTTAGCGAACGATTCAATACAACCTATCAGTTGTTACAAGGACCAAACTTTGCTTAGCGACATGTAGAGATACCGCCGTGGATTTTGATTACTCCGGCTGTGATGACAGCAGATGTAGCGATTTTCCTGCGATTTTCTTTACCCAAAACAGACCGTAACGTCCTGCGTATAGTTTGCTGATGTCAAGGCGATCTCACGAAAGGACCCATTAAACCTTGAATGGCGGTATATCCAGTTGGGGCGACACCGTTCACCTGTCGTGAAAATTTGGCCCCCAGGAAAGCAGCACAAACGTGTGTACGTGTGTATAGGAATGACCTGCGCCAAGTGGTTCGTGCAGCATTTTACACCTGCGAATGCCTACTTCCCTTACCTGTTACATTTTCGGCAATGTGATCCGTTCTCGGGTTGGCGTGATTTTGGCCTGGATGAAGTGTCTGCATATCTGAATTGCCTCCGAATAAACGCAGTGTACTTCACCGCATCGCTTGTTGTAAACACACCGCGAATGTAAAAGTAGTCAGTGACGACAAGCTACCAACTGAAAATGTGTTGGGCCGCAATCAGGACGGCAAGGCAAACCAACCCTTTGCAAGTCAAAGGGCGCCAGTGAAACCAGCCACGAAAAGATATATCTTGTTCGCTGTTTACTTCCTGCGTGATCTTCCTGGGTTTGTTAACCGATGGTTACTACCCAGGAAAAGATTAATCCTGTAGCTGTGTTTTGAAAGGCTGCGAGGTGGTGATTTATTCAAGACATGTTATCACTTACAGTGGCATGAGTGGCTGAAAATTCAAGGGAACTCGGTTTTATACGGACCACGAAATGATTCAATACATCTGCGAAAGGTGACGTCCAGTTCCATGTAGCTTTGGTTGTCTGAAGCGAGACGCAATGCCGTTGCTCAAATTTACTTTTACGGTGAATGCTGGAAGCGTTTACGTGCGCCGCTTTGTCCAAATTCCCGGATGGCAATTCTGCAGTCAATTTAAATTTCCCAACTTGAAATGACGCAGCTGTGCCTGCAATTCATATGTTTCTGAGGATATGTTCGAATCTAGGTGTTCATTTCAGGGGCGTGGTTTTTCAGGCAAATTGAGGGATCCTGTTGTAATATATTAAGAGTGTCGCCAAAAATTTCAGCAAGTTCACTAAAAATAAATTATCCTATATCCTTGCTTCCTCCCACTCACGATCGTGGAATCATGTTCGATCAGGTGATACTCCAGCGAGTAGGGTATCAAAAGAAGTGGGTTACGCACACTATGTACATAAGCGACTGTTTAGTGCGGAGTACCTCAGACAACCACCGAATCCGTGAACGCACATGTTTGAACCCATCGAACCTGTTGAGGGTGTTGAATCTGAAGTATTTGTATAACATTTCAAATGTATAACATTCCAAATGTCTCAAATGACACTCGTCCTGAGAAAAATTCCAGTCACAAAGATCTCGTAGCTGCTGGAAATTTTATTAACACGATAGCTACGGAATTGCACAAACGGTGATGTTGTGCAAGCAATGCGGTTGTGTTCTATGTGCCTCACATAATACATATGTTGACCGCGGGGAGAGTTTTACTCAATGCTAGTAAAGTGGAAGACCAAGGGTGCCGTTGCGTAAGATTTCGCGAGAAAATACAGCAAAACTGCTGTCCACTGTTACTGCAGTTCATAAACGAACTTGTAGCAAAAAATTCTTGAGAATACAACAGCAAATTATGCACGCTACAAGCTTCAAGTCCATAAGAGTGTTTGGTGACAAAACACAACCCTAAAGAGAAATATTGCGAACTAATTTTCCCGAGTAAAATAATCAAATAGCAAAATCAGTGACCTCGTTGGTTGATTGCCCATCTCTACCGCTGCATAAGTTCTTTGGATCCGCAAGTTGCAAGTGGCAACGCCGTTGCGTTTTCCGTGCGGAAGGATACTGAAAGGCAAACAACTTCTAGCCATTTCTCCGCCAGGCGCGGTCTAGTTTCCCCAGTAAAACCCACGGTCAGTGCTGAAAATACCTACCACAGTCGTCGACATCCCTCTCCGTAAAACACGGCGCTGGTTGGTATGAGTCCCGAACCTAAAGCGCTAAAATTTCCCCAGATTGTTGGGAGCAGTACCCCAAATTCCAAGAACAAATACGAGGCTAGACAAACAAACTCATCTCCTTATCACGATGGACACTTCTCTCCATTATCTGGAGTGGCCGTAGCAATCAACCACTGATACCAAACGTCTGGACGGGGCTCCAAACAAGCGGTAAGACCTGTGCGGCGCTTACTAGGGAATAATGTTCTACGTTTGCAACATGAAGGTATATCGACAGTATGTCATAACCGCCACGTATCTAGTTCTAAGAATCGCACTCAAACAGCCAACTCTCCGTAGATGAAAATAAGCAGTTGGTCGTCTACTGCCTTCAAGCCAATCCGCAATTACGCTGGGTTTCACACTTTCCACATACTAACCGATGGCTCCGTAATATCCTATTTTCTATCCGAAACGTGAATGCTACTGGACACCAAATTCCTAACGTGTGTACCTGGTTAGATACATCACCATCTGATTATATAGCTAACACAAATTTCCGTCAATCTTCGAAATTCCATCCACCACCACCTGGCCCCCCTCCCCATGACCCCATCAGCCATCCTATCATAATGACACCCTTCCGAAGCCTTCTGTTGTGGAGTCAAATTTTTGCGACATTCATTCGAACGCGAGTGGTAAATTGATGCATTCCCTAAACCGGATCTTTCCACATGATATTTCGGACCCACTGTCCCATCTGTCATGCGGTTCTTTGGCGGCTTAAATTTTGTGCTTGACAAAAAATTCCACGAAGTTATTACCCATAAACATAAGATCACTGATAAGTAAGGTGAACATTTTCGAATCTTTTGTCTTTTTTGTCTAATCCTATGCCATTCTCGTCACTGAGACGTGATGCCTCCTGAAACTCCAAACACGCAAATAAGCCTCATAGAATATCATATGCTTTGTAGGGATCGTTTCACGAGGCGAGGTGGTAGATGCATTATTTACCTAAAACAGTAATTCTCCGCAGTTACGCTTGACGAGTGTAGTCTTAGTGAACTGGAAGACTGGTTGTGGTTAATGGTCTCTATAGGTCCTCACGACCTATTGGATGCATTTATTGGCCGCTTAGTGCTACTAGAAATGACTTGACTGACCTTGCCGAGATGACAAATCATGTATCAAACACGCGTTGCGGACACAAAATAATAGGTGGGGACTTTAACATGCCTAATATCTCCTGGACCTCATTCACAGCTCCTGCAAATGGAGCTGAATTTCTTTCATACATTCTACTGAATGGGTGGAACCAACGTGTCCTTCCGCCCACCAGGTAGAAGCATATTTGGGACCTCGTATTCGCCATAGGTATCTCGTCTGTAGGTATATCTTTTCTGCAGCGATTTCCGGAAAGTGATCATAATACCGTCAAGTGTCAGTTTGACTTCGATACAGTTATTAAACCGGAAGTTGTATTTTACCGCCAAAACAAATACATTGATTATACTGACTTCCGCTCTACACTAAGACCCTTAAACTGGAATACGTGCTCTGTTGCCTCATACTCAAAAGTAGCAGCCGATGAATTTATTGAAGTCTTTGCTTTTTGTATCGACATTCTGGCTCCAGTAAATTCAAGACGCGTCGATTCGCATGCACGAGGTGGAATCCTTTTTCGAAGGAGACCGGCAGACTTAAAACACCTAAGTCGATGTATTGAAGAACGTTAAACTTCTCCCTGTTAATGCGAATGAGCAGCATGTTTGAATACATAGAACATAGAATGCAAGTGCGTTTTATAAACGAAGAGAAGCCCGGTAGCGAGCAGATGCACAAGACTAATGCAACTGATGAGACGGAGAAATTCCATGAATGACCCATCCATAAAAGCTATGACTCTCGACGATAAAAGGCTGTCGATGACACTGCTGAAACATATGAACTCTCCAAATCACCTATTTCTGCTGCATTCGGCATAGAAAACGCAGTATTGCCCGTCAGTTTGCCGTTTTGTGCAATGTTTCGACTGATGTTAGAAGTATCCGCTCGCAACTAGCCGCTATTAAACCCACATTCTACCCTGGACCTGATGGTATCCCACCAGTCGGTATCAAGCGAGGAAGTAAGGATACACCCGTAGTTCTACCAAATTTGTTCACGCTGTCACTTATCTAGCACCTTCCCTCCCCAGTGAAAAATGTCAATCAATACGGCTCACCACAAAATTGGTCTAAGACCGGAAGTTAGTAACTGTCGTCCCGTCAACCACACATCAGCTTGCTTAAGAATGATTGGAAGGACAACAAAAGTGCCAGTTATCGATTTATTAGGGTTACAAAATCTTATAGAACTTTCGCAACCCGGTTTCCCTAGTAAGTGTTCTTGCAAGACATGTCGGTTGGAATTCTTAGACCGTATGGCGCTGTCCGCGGAAGAAGAAATTGCGGTAATTCTACTGAGGATAATATATATTTCTCAACGCACTTGTGACAGACCCGCTAGGATGTACGCGGTCATGACAGACAATTACAGGCGGTACACAGCAAAAATAGTTAAGCAATAAGACAACACATGAACTCTGTCAACAAAGGAAAGCGTGGCCAGAGGGAAAAGGGCTGAAGTTCAAAAACTTTTGATGCACGCGCCAGGGAAGAAGAGAGTTCGCTCGTCCCACAGATTCAGCACAGAAGACGAGATGTGACAGTAATTTACCTTTTACAAGTTTATGTAGGGGACCATGTTTCAGATATTTCAAGGTCAAACCGGGGAATACGAACGAATGCATCTCTGACGAATTTCGCTGTTGTTCGACGCAACTGGCGTCGGAAGTGTTCAGACAATTTGGTTTGTGCGAGGGAGAAGGGAAAGTTCCAAAATCCGGTGAAGAATTGAGCATACCCCATCGCAGGACCCCGTCATTTGCTAGAAAATGCCCAAAAGTTGAAAATCTCGCGAATAGATTGGACAATACGGGGTTTTGATCGTGCATCCATCGCGAAAATTTTCCATTTATAACAGATGTTCGTGGGAGTAGGAAAAGGAACGCAATCCCACGTATTAGGTGGGGAAATGTGGAATGATCACTATTAATATGACAAATGATGTGTAATATTTTCTTGACGACATTTTACGCAATATTAATATTTCTGCTTTTTTAATTAAGTATATAATATTGCTGAGCAGTTGGTACAGTATTCCGCAATAGATGGATGACCAGCAGCTACTTCTAGAATGATTGTCACTTAGCAATAAAAACTGAGTATGAAGTTTTGAAGTCATTTTGTTTTATAGCGTCAGTGATTCAGCTAAAATCTATATTTCATATCACACAATGCTTACTAGTGGTTCACGAGGAGGGTTTGAGGCAAGGGGAGACAGCACAAAATGTGAACTGAGGTTACGATGAGATATGAAGAAAGCTTGAATCATGTGTCTTATAAAGGCCTGTCGATTAAAATAAGATCCCTTGACATACGAAACCCATTGTACATCTAGATTTCATATTATTTTGAAGGTCGGACCCAATTAGTAAAAATAGAAGAGCGCTGCTCAACACCAAAAGTAGCGACTAGTGAGTTGATTCAAAGGACGGTTCTGATACTGTTGCTTTCCTCGCTGTATATAAACGGCGTATGCGGTGTTATTGTAAATGGCAAGTCCTTTCCGTTTGCTTCGGTTTCGAAATCGTCTACACATCCCGCCTGCCAGGTAACCTCGCCTTGTGTCCGTAAGATGTTCGACGGTATCTAGCATCGTTGTCGTCGTGGCGCAAAGCATGGCTCATGACGTTCTCAGCAAACAAACCGAACATTACCATCTTTGGTTGTCAAATACCCAGTGGTTCCGTCTCACTAGATGATCGTCATGTTGGCACCGCCACATCCCCTTCGAGATTGAGGAATATGGTAGTAAAACTCCTCCGATTTCTCTGAACATTTAGGCTTTCAGGTAACAAAAATGAAGGGGCAATAGACTGTATTTAAAGACATTCGGTCCACCGGATGCGAAGCTGGCTGTTCACAGGATGTGTGCTGGACCCCGGCTTGAGTATTGCACCTTCATTTACTGCCACCTATGCCAATCTGCCAGGCCGGTGTTAGAAAATTTCCAGCAATCATTTACCAAAGGTCTACTAGGTTGTTCATCCTTACCCACCTATAGTGAACGTTGTTGATTGTGTGGTATGGGACAATTCTGGTTAAGAGGACTGAAGTTAAACGTTAAATTTTGGCATAAACTGATGCACCTTGACGCCGTCACTCCAGAGTTCGCCGTTCACTTCAAACACGACTCCCATATGGCTTAAGAAATAAAGGTTCCACCTTACCAACCCTACTGGCTCGGGGGAAGATACGTGCCAACGAATTTGCTGTAAAATATTCCTATACTTGAAAAAGCTTCCGAATGAAATCAGAGCTAGTAACAACAGCCGGCGTCTTAAAGTAGACTTAGACAGCTTTCTTAGGCCATCAAAAATAACACCTAATGTCAAACAGTGTGTATCTTATTTTGGCCCTTTTGAATGTGGCCCGGAGAACATTTAGCTGTCAGCTGGACGTAACGTATACATCAGTCCCTACTATCACGCTCCCACTGAAGACAGCTCGCTTGAAAGAATTCACTGTCTTGACCGCTAATTCATTTCGTGCTCACGAAATCACATCATTTTATTCACTTACATCATTTTGCACGCGTTGCCCAGAAAGTTTGGCAATGTAAAATTGAAGTCTGTGGTGGGTTCAGTAGAATAAACTTATATGAAGTTGTAATTTCGGCAAAAACAGAAAGAAAAACAGGATTATAGCTCACATATACACTTTTTCCACACACAACATGTACGCCCACTTGCAATAACCTGTTCACTCTGTTAAGCCATCAGGCTATAATTAATGGTAGGTGGGATCGACGGCTCAGTTAGATGACATGCAAACACTCTACACAGAAATCTGTAAAAAAATGCTCCGCACGTTTATCTTACATGATCGTATTAAACCCTCAGTTCACAGTTTATACTGTCTCCCCTTGCCTCAGACCCTCCCGGCTGATCACTAATGACCACTGTATGCTATGAAATATAGATTCTAACTCAATCATTGACCCCATAAAACAAACCAACGTCGATAATTCTTACAGAGTTCTGATTATCGCATAAGTAGCAAAACATCGCGGGACTCACGCGAGCCCCACGCAGGCAACGGGGAAAATTTGAGAGCGAAGCTTTTTAGCCTTTTTAACACTAGCCACTTTAGTCACAACAGTTTTGCCACTCGTTTCCAACAATTTGGAAGCTTCCCAACTCCCTTAAATAACTTCCAAGAGAAATCAGCGAAAGAAGTGAAAAGTATGTTCTGTCCTTTTACAATATTTCCAATTCTGCTCGTGCACGTATTCCGGAAACAAATCAGTCAACCAGAACAGTTAAATCACATCCACCAGCAATCCGATTTCTTTTACGACATCTACGGAAAATAGGAACAGAAAGAACAGAGCGGAAAATTAGGTGCAAGAAAAAGTTGCAGGGATGAGGTAGCCTTCAGCAGGATAGATGTATGTACCCATCTTTACTAACAGAGTCCCAGTTAAGACAGCTTGCCTGCAACTGTTTACTGTTTATACGTCGATTAATCACAACCCATCTAGTATTTGGTCCAATACAAACTAACGAAACCATATAATTTTATTCATGTGCCTTACTTATGCAGAGTTGTACTTAAACCAAAACAACGAAAAAGGGCTATATGTCAAATATACACCTTTCCACATATATATGCTCATTCGTAATAACCCGTTCACTTTGGTAATCATTCAGGCTATAACTAATGATAGCCAGTATTGTGTTTATTTGACCAACGTACAAAAACTCTCCACAAAAAACCGTTCAAAAAAATCCCCCTCGTTCACCTTACATAACATCATTATAACCTCAATTCACATCGTGCGTTTTTCTCCCCTGCCTCAAACCCTCCCCATTACCCATTAGTAACTGTTGCCCACTATGAAATATTTATTTATTCTACTTTAAACGTTGACCTTGTAAAACAAACTGACGTCAAAAATACGCAATAAACCCAGTGAAATCTCAATTCATATCGTGTTGTCTATCCTGCCTCGTTACCCTCCTCGTTAACGACCTAGTAATCATTATGTGCTGTGAAATATAGATCCGTGCTTAATCATTAACCGTATAAAACAAACTGACGTCAAAACTTCGGACGGAGTTCTGATTATCACGTGATAATCAGTCTGGAAGTAGCTTATAGTTACCCAATTATCGCAGAATACCATAACAATTGTTTGCCAATGTTATATACTTTATTGGAAAAACATTAATAGCGCGTAAAGTTTTTGTCAAAAAATATAACATTCACATTAATCATCATATTACATGTGATTACTTCACATTTTCCCATTCAACACATGACATTGCGCTCCTTTTCTTATTCCCGCGGGCATCCATAATGCAAAGAAAATTTTCGCGATGAATGGGAACCCAGAACTTCAAATTGTCCTAGCGATTAGTGAGACTTTCAACTTTTCAACGCTTTCCAGCGGTCACCGCGGTCCAGCGCTGAAGTCTGCCCAATTCTTCGCTGGATTTTGGAAATTCCCGTCCTCCCTCGTCCAAACAGAATTATTGAAACATTTTTCCGCCCGAAGTTCCGTCAGATAACGGTGAAATCTTTCGAAGATACATTTGTACGTATTCCCCCAGGTGACCTTGAAGTATTTGAAACGTCGTCTTTACCTAACCTTGTAAAAGATAAATTAGTGTAACATCTCATTTTTTAAACTAAACCTGTAGAATAGACGACCTATCTTCTTTTCTTATGTGTAAATCGAACGTTGTAAACTGTGACTATTTTCCCTCTGACCCCGTCTTCAGTTGTCACCAGGTTTCATGTTTGTCTTGTTATATATCCATTTGTTGATTTGTACCGCATGTAATTATCTATGATCGAGCACCCCCGAGCGTGCTTCTCACAACTGCGTTGAGAAATATATATATTATTATTATTATATCCGTAAATAATTTAGTTCCAATAGTGCTACAGATATTTGTCATTTCCTATCGAGTAACCTCAGTATGCCCTACTGAACTTGTATGAAATAATGCAAGCTTGAGGGGTGTGTTTGTAATTCCGTACATCTGTAAATAAAGCGGAAAGTAAACAGCAGTCTGAAATTACCCTCTACGTTTTGCACCAGAATATAAGAAGCAAGTTGGTCTCCTCTATACTCTGAATTACAAACAAACTCGCGCCAACTTCTTCGCACCAATCTCAAGGATCGTTACAGCGCAGCCATAAGTGCATCGGCTCTGGAAATTCCGTTGTGTGAAACTCCGACCCAACCCTATTCCCCTGAATGGTTATCCCTGTATGTCGTACCGTCCCCATTTCTGGCCGTTAATTGGACCCTGATCTAGATGTTTTTGTTTTATCGCGTCAATCGACAGTTGTGCGAATAGCCAGCTGTCGCTTTCTATACTTTGCTTGGGTGGCGTGCATCACCTTTTCGGAGCTCAGCTTGGAAGAACTCTATTGGCCTATTTGACATCAAATTGCAGTTCACCCCCAGGAGACGATTCGTCCATTGAAACTGTCGAGGGTGTCTGATTATTGACTTTGATAATTTGTTCAGTAGTACCGTGACATTGTGAACCAATCTTGGTTTGACTATTTGGGATCGTTGGTTTATTGCCACGCGTTGTGTTCAACGTCTTCGTGGAACATCGTACCATAGGAAAATGTCAGAAATTATGAATCCGTTTGAACGAACGTCCCTAACTTTGAATGTCCCTGATGTGGGTGTGGGCGCGTGAGACTATCCATTCGGAAGCACTGGTACCGTCTTGAGAATAAGAATGAAAACTTTCACGTTGATTTGATGTTTGCGGTAAGCTTCGAGGCGTGGCCTTGTTTTATCAAGCTGGGAGCTCTTCTTCCGTATCTGCAGTGGGCGACCCATCGGGAACCCCTTAGACTGACATAGTTATTCTTCAGCTGGACTGTTTTGTTTAGTACTTCCCCATGCTAATCTTTGCCTGTAACGTCACAAGAATTCCAAGTAGCTTCGGAACGAAGTCTGCTGGCAGAAACCGAGTTTATTAATTCTGGAGGGAATGAGGTGCTTAACATCGCTTTGGCTTGTTCATCTAGAGAGGACGTGGTCAGAAAACGCCCCCGCAAGACCAGTATGCTCTCCCGGAGGCCGTGTAACTCAGGTTTGTCGCAGATTTCTCCATGTGAGCTGAGGACAAAACCACTGCCTTACAAGCAACCGCCACACCCAGAAGGACGAGGACAGTATACTAGTTCAGTGGGTTCAAATCTGACTATATGCCAGATGAAGTCGTTTGTATTTTAATCAGTGCCCTTTCCAGTGTGGCCATGTGCCACGCATTAACATTTTAAAACATCTAGCAATTATACTTGAACGTGCCTTGTTTCCGTCCGCTGGAGTTGCTAGCGGCGGGACGCGTACAACCCCGGACGACGTGAAGCCTTCAAGAAAAAGGCAGCTGATGTAGATAAATTGCTCACTGAAGAAGCCAGCAGAGCGTAATGGTCCTTGAGACTGGTGCACTTAATATGGTACCGCTGTAAGAACGTCTGGCATTGCATACCGTCCTAGGCAGTAATGCAGCAGCCAAATCTGCCACAAGCAGTCGATATTTCTGATCCACCCATGCTGCTGGACCTCGTCCGTGTCGTTGTGTTATAGTTCGTGAAAAAAAGCTGCAAGCGGTAACGTTGTAAATGCGACTAGTAACAGGGGTAGAACGTGAAGCGAGGAAATGATGGGACCGGGCAAGTGTCTACTCAGATGATAACTAACAAAATGAACCTGTTAATCAGTGGCGAAAACTGTATGCAATCTTATGTTCACAGCACATATACAATATAAAACAGATACAGAAACGGAGAAATTCAAGACGTAACGAATTAGTACGTTATTCGATAACGAATAACAGTGATCGTACGTAATTTTCTGGTGCACACGTCACCAGTAGGGCATAAATATGAGTAGACAATGACATCGAGGAAATTAGAGACAAATTTTGAGTTACCCATGAAAAGTGAAATGAAGGCAGACTTCTTTCTTACCGCGTATTCGCAGAATATGGAATGCTATACCCCGGCACATAATTTCTTCCAACTTCGCTTTCATCTTCGGGGCTCGGCTTGCAGTGCAGGGCGTGCAAATTTGTCCGTCTTTTTCCGTAACATGGTCCTCCAATTCATCTAGTACGAGCACTTGAACTGGGCAGCCCTGCGGCGGTTAGGCTTAGTGCTTCCCTAACTGCGGTGTGCTCTGGCAACGGGCCGGTCACCCAAATGTTTTTGTGTCCATTTTACTTGGCGGCCACGGGATCATTTAACCATAGTTTGTTCACAAAATGGATCCACATCAACTCAACCTCGTCAATCATTGGGACTTCCACGGAACAAAATTTGTGCCAGTAAACGAATATGTGACATTCGATTCGTGGCCACAAACTACGCTTGAGTAAGTCGACACTACGAGTGGGATATAGCAGTATCGATCGAGGCAATGCGCAAGGGCATTCCACGTTCCTAACCGAAATTCGGTCATCTGAGGCCAAATTTGTGCGGCAGAACAGCCAAAATCTTTGAGGAAAGGCGGCCTTCATGAGAACAGCGCCTGTTTGCACGGATTTTTCATGGCTGTGAATTCTGTCGGCCGGCTGTGAATCTCAGTAGGGCACAGCGAAAGCAACCTGAGGATAGTGGAGTTAGGCTCATCATTCTGAGGTGAAAAGAAAGTGTTGTTATCATATCTTGGTTAAATAAATTCCCATAACTGTCGTAAAAAGACTCAGCAAGCCTTTAGTTACTTTTCGTACACGGAATCCATCAGTGAATGCATAATCTTGGACTTGCGCGATCCAATTGTTTCCTATCATGGAAAAGGCGGTTTGGAGTTCCACACTGCACTGCACTAAAGTGAAATTATTGCTGATTGTCTCGTTCTCAAAATAGAAAAAATTTGAAATTTGCGTTAAATTGCTGATGCACTACACGGCTATTATAAAATAGGAAGCAGAACGCAAAGTACAGTCGCGTTCACAACGTGGTACTGCTTCGAGGGAGCCAAAAAACCCAACTGATGGTCACTATCTGTAGTATATTCAGTACCATCGAAAACTCGAGTTAAATATTCCCTCAAGTACCCAGGACATTGTAGAATTAATCGTCGTTTCGCCAACATTATTCTACAGTGGCGGTAAGTCGGTGTTCGCGTTTTGCCGCTGCCTTGGGGCGGCGGTTCTAATTGCTTGCATCATCTCATCCTTTATAATCCCTCAGGGCCCTAACCGCATTGTAATCTAGCTCGTCCGAACAGTAATTTGGACTTCAGCTCTCGTGCCTTCGAAACAAGTGTTGACAACAATGCTGGTGACTTGACGATAGGCGTGATTGTGTAGTGTTCGATAGGAGATACTGAACAGCCCAAGCAAATGCAGGCGTACCTCACCAGGCCATCGCAGCAAAAAAGTAGACGAAAGGAAAAGAACAATTGCAAGTTTCCAGCAAGTTGCGGCAATCGAAGGATTTGACTCACAGAAGTGTTTACAAGTGTTCAAGATGACCACCACAACATTCCAAACGACCAGTATCCGGAAGTGGGGGTATTACAGAGTTACTGTGGACTGCTGGAGCGCGGCCAGAGCTTCGACGATGTTCGTCGTACAGCGGAGCTAAAAAGCTGGATGAAAAGATCCGTGTGGTACCGTCAGACGACTATGGAACGGAGTGATGAGCAGATCGGTGTGCAACATAAAAGCCGGCGTTTTTACTCTGACTGTGCGTCAAACCTGCGGAACAATTTTGGGGGAACCTACAGACACCGAAGGGCTACGTTCTTCTGAAGTAGAGGTTCCAACAACAGTTACAAACGAAAACTAAAACGACGCCGGAAACACCGCAGCACGCCTTGTTACGCAATTCACACTCAACCTGTGAGTGCCTGCTGGTTTCGACCGCACATTACATACGCACAAACTTTGCATTGTATTGCAAGGTCACATCTTTCAATTTGAACAGCGTGCAGGAGTGGCACAAAAAGTCGCAAAAAATGAAGTACCGTTTGCAAACAAAAATAAGAAGAACTCTAAAGCACTCCCTCTCCAGAGAACCTGCGAATAATAAATGCTCTATAATTGCTTGATAAACAAAATGAAGAACATGAACGTTAACAACGAAAATTGGTCAGTAAAATAACGTGTCTACGGAAGCGCGTAATTTGACGGAATGAAGACCGATGCGAACAAACGACGATACTGCTTGAGTCTTTTCGGGCCCTAGATAGAAACGACCACGTGGTAGGGTCATTTGCAATCGTTATTGAAGATTGAAGTTTCGTCGACCGGTTTCTACCTGAAAGCATGACAAGGAGACAGACCGAACATATAATCCACACAGATAACAAACTCGCCAGTGTGGTTGCAGAGCTTTAACTGGAGGTTATCCTGTTACTTTGTGAGAAGTGTAATGCAAACGCAAAGTGGCCGAAAATTGCAAGTAATTAATATATACAAAATCAAGCGAAATTGAGCGATTCCGGAGGGCGAAAGTAAAAATTCCAACGCGAAAGTTTCGATGGAGGCAGTTTGCAACAAAAACTCTATCGCGAAGGTCAACAGAATGCCCGGCAATTGTAACAGGCAAGCCACAGGTTCTGACTTCGTGTACCAGTTACACTCGTGAACCAAATTTGAGCAACGTGGAGGCACCGGGAGACAGCGATCTTTTGAAATAAAGATTCCAACGACAGTTCTGTGGAGGGAGACAAGAGAAAGAGTCGTGAGCCAGAGGTGCAGTGAAACATGCACACGACTTGCACAATCAAAAAAAATGGCACCAACAACACGGCACCACGACACGTTACACAGTTATCCGTTTCACGGGATTCGTCTTGAAGGTCGTTCAAAAGGCAAAACAGCCCCTTTGGCGTGAACCCTGGTTTTATTTTATAAATTTTTGGAAGTTTTAAAATAGGAAGTTCAGGCATAATAAGCATGATATATTAATTGTGATTAAGCAGCGTTAAAGAAAAAATTGAAATACATCGAATTAGTCCCAAAAGTCTTAGCTTGGTGATGAAAACTTTTCCTATTATTTTGACAAAAGCAACCGGCTATTGTCGTTAGCTCACTTTTTCAGGTCTTATAAATGTGATCATTGCCATGTTTGAAATGAAATACGTCATCCCATGGTCTGATAGTGCTTCATTTTGTGGCGTTTTGAAGATATGGGCGAAATGGAAGTACACGCCCCTATAATGTTGGCATTGCATTTCAACAAGAACACTAACACACTTGATAGTGAACACATGTATGATAACATTTTCAGCTCCCTCGGCTATACAATATTTATACTATTCCTCTTTGTTTACACAATTTCAGGTAGATACTGGTCGATGAAACGTTGCTCTTAGAAATGGTTGAAAATGACACTATCACATGGTTGTTTCCATCTTCGATGTGTATTGCACGGCGTTAGGAGAGGGTATCATGTCCCACTTTATCATCGAGAATCTTCAGAAGTAAATTCCGTTCATTCTGCTCCATTGTTCCTAAATAGATTGAGGTCGCGTGACGTTCATGTGGTACCATATACGGAAACAGATGAAATCAAGTTGCCTGCCGATCACCGGGAGGCATACGTCTCGGCCAGTCACACTATGATGTCTAAAACGCCAAGTATCTATCGCGGTGAAGAGAAGTGTCCCAATCAATATGACGACCAATGGAATCAAAGATGATGATTGTCATGTACCCCAAACGCTTCAAATACTGGTTTTCCATCACTTCCCGCATGCGTTCGTTCCCCAAATTGTTCATGATAAAAGTGGTTCGGAAGGAGCAGCTACCAGGGTGAACATATACTGCACACTCAGACGCTGATCAAAATTTAAGTCAGTCGGGTGCAGCAGCTACTGGTGTGAACGTATACTGCGTATACAGACCTTATTTATAGTTCAAGTGGATCAGATTGAAGCATCTATTAGTGTGAACGTGTGCTGCGTATACAGACTTTATTTATAGCTCGAATGGATCAGGTTGAAACATCAGCTAGTGTGAATGCTTACTCAGACGTTCTCCATGGCTCAAGCGAGTCATGTTGAAATAGCCACTAGCTTGAACGCATCCTGTATTGTGAGGCGCTGTTGATAACCTAAGTCAATCGAGCGGGGAAGCTACTAGTGTGAACACATACTGCATACACAGACATTCTTTTTGGGCCAGTTAAGCGGGATCAAGCTGGCGATTTCATTATCTGAATAGATCAGAATCAGTGATGTTTGATAATGAATCCAAGTATACTGTGTTTGTGATATGAGGTGGGGAACAGTTTAATGAGTTCGTTCGCGGAAGTTTGTTTCAGGTATGACTATGAAGTGGTACTTAGCGAACAGCCAGGTTTCTGCATCGGTGATAGACTGAAAGTGCAATATATAGACTGCAACCGGCTTGCTCGGACATATCTTCAATATTTTTTGTTTATGCAATTCATTAAATTGGAGAAACTTTAAGGTGGGATCTAAGAGGTGGAGATGGGCAAGCGATAAACTGGAAAATCTACCGATACCCACCGATAACGAAACACAACGGTGGTGGCAGTCCGCATGCGATAGGGCAAACAACAGTTGTCTCACACAATTACAGTTACGGTTACGGTTGTGCCACAAAGCCTTCTGTCCATCCGACTGAGATAGTGGTATGAGGTGCTTCATGACAAACGCGAACGTCTTCTAAACGATAGATAAGAAATGATGTGAAATACCTACACTTTTGTGAGCCCGGATGTCCCATGAGCTGAGATGACCTACATCCCAAGACACGAAGGCAGTAGGTGTTCAGAAAATTCCGATACATCTACAGTAAAACTTGGTTGTTTAGAAGTTAAACAAGCACCAGATGATAAATAAGAGAACGTGTGGCCAACCAGCAATATCACACATATGAATACAACTGCAACACATGTGAAAGTTTAGTGATCTGTTGATTATTGTTTTCACTCCCCCGCACTGTTGCGGCCACAACTTATCCAGTGAATGTGGGAGTCAAAACTCTGTTTTTAGCAGCCGTTTGTCAATATTGTCACCAACATCAGAAGCACATGTGCTTCTCAAAAATTACGGGAGGACCTATTGCCCCCGTAGTACCAGTGATTTCATCGATAACCCCAAGTCATTCGGTCGCTTTGTTTCCTTTTCTAACTACGCGCGGTTCGGTGTCACAACATCAGCACATAATGGAAGTGACGTGTTAGGCAACTTGAAAGCAGCTGACTCTGTCAACCTCTATCCCCCATCGTCCTTCATTGTTAACCTGGGAGTTCTGTTCTTCAACCCCCCTTAAACCACCACTCTATTTCGTACACCCTCCCTCACATTCTTCCATCGCTGGATAACTGAGGTCCCTGAACAACAAAATCTCCCGGGACTGATGAAATCTCGCCGGCGTTCCATAAATGGTACACACTATGTATAGCCCTTTTTCCTTTAGAACTTTCTGATCAGCACTTGAAGGCTATTCGGACGCCTTCTGACAAGACGTTTTAAATCATCACTCCCCCGTTGATGTGCGGGGCCGTTCGAATCCTACGAGATACCGTTCAGTCACACTTTATTCTGTCGCTCCGGAAGTATTGGAAATTCTCATAAGTGAGGCGTTTTTCTTTTACTTAGATTCCAAGAGAATGTACAACATTCATAGCACGGTTTTCGAAACAGCTCAACGTGAGGTCAATGACGCAGTGGTAAACACGGTTGCCTCATAAACGGCGTGTCCGTGGTTTTAGTCCAGGCAGTGGCGATGATATGCACTACTGACGAGCTCTAATGAGAGCAAAACTCGAGTCTAGTGATTCTTTTCGAGATGGGCGGACTGGAATGTCTATGGGAATGCGACAGCTGCGATCAATTGTGGGTGATGTTCAACTTGAAATAAACCACATCCCCTACTACTCAACAGCTATTCGTGTATTACTAACTTCATCTTTGTCACAGATGACGGGATGCAAGCTGTCGATCTCGGTTTGGAAGTCGACATTTTCTAGCCAAACTTACCTGGGGCTTTCGACAAAGTTCTGTATCTGCTCCTTCTCTGTCTCGTTATTTCCCTAACTTTTACAAACGAGATCCTATCAATTCTGCGTTCTAAAATTTTGCTATATGAGGACGTTATCAAGATTCGGCACCCTATTAATTTTGTTGACAATCTGACTGTGGTGAAGACTTATGTCAGCCTGTTTACATGCACGGTTCTTTCTCTTTGGCGAACTGTTCTTCACATCCACCAACTTGGGGGGTAAGCCAGTTATTCTGGTATTCAGCACACTGAACACGATTTACTTTGTTTCGACGAACCTTTTCTTGCCTCAAAATTTATTTTACCTCGCCTAACTTGCAAGGCCCCGTCTGGAAATCCTACATATGCCACTTGGGCGCATTGGCTGTTCATCACTTATCCCAACTTACCCCACATTTGTCTTTGAAACGAACGTCCAAGATTTTTAATCGGAGTTTGTCTAACGACGTACTGCACAGCATGTCAGAGGTCTAGCTCCTTGTTCTTCACCTGAACGTTCGTTATCGCTCTAGAACGCCGTCGCCCAAGCGGCCGCCTAGTTTTAACGTAATAAATAATGGATATCCCTTCTCATTCATTCCACCCTCTACTTTTCTCCCTTCGGTAATTTCAGGCGACCATGAGCGGCAGCCGGATTGTCAGGGTAGTCGCATTAACCCCAAGAAGTCTTCTTTTGTTGTTCCTGTTCACATGATACAAAGTGCCCTGTCGTCCAACATAGTCGCACTTAACAGTGTCAACGCCCTCGAACGAGTGCTAGATCAATTATTGCTCCCCAGTTTCCAGTCATTTACTGGCATTTCTGACCCATGTTCTCCGGGTCATTCCATTTGAGGATAAGCGCGGTACTACGTATTTTCATGTCTGAATAGGACCGTCCTCACCTGCAAAACACCTCAGCGATCTAATTACCGATTGCTTCTTAATTCCCGTATTATGCCGTGCAGAATCGACCAATTACCCGCTGAAACGCGACTTCGAATCACATTTAAAGCGACCGCCAGTAAGCTCCGGCTCAAAATCACCACAGGTCCACTAAATATCTAAAGTATAGCAACGCCGGCAGAGTACAAGAGATTTGTGAACTTTCTCATCTGACACAGTAACTGTCAGGCCCAAACTAATTTACCATCAAATGTCTCGTGTGACACGTCACACCAGGACTGTAAGAATTTCAAAGTTTCGTTGACCCGCGTACGGGTAAAACTGAGCAGGCTGCAATGGCACCAGACAAAGACAAAGCCAGTGTATGCTGCTGTCCGCGGCTGTGAATAGCTAACGGCCCACAAGTTATTCTCCTGACAGAGTACATAAAACAGTACTTAAACCCCCTAATATTTGAGGGCGTACGTGTGGAAAATAACCTGCCTAATCAAGGGGATGGGAAACTCCCCAAATGCTGGCAGGGTTGCACATGCAGTGCCTAGATAATGTTTATGCTTCTTGTCACGACCATTAACTTGGGAGGTAAAGAAGTTTCAACTGAATGGAAAATGCATACATTTTTCCAAATAGTTAAACTCTTGAAACCACCGTCTAAGGGCGTTAGTTTCGTGGATCTTCGAAGTAATGGGAAACCCAAGTGGCGGTGCTACGCGGAACTTTGGAGCACATGGAACACATGCTCGGGCACGGGCATGACTTTCATGGAACCAGGTCATGTCAGAAAACCTCCGCCGGATATTAGATAGAGGGACGACTGTCATGGACGCTGCCGTACTCATGGATGTTGTGTTCGTTGATTCCTCCGAGGGATTCAGGAATAGAAATCACGAGGGCTCATTCAACATGCTTTGGACATCAGACTTTAACGATGTTCCAATAGCTCATAAGCTTCTGTTTTACCCCAAACACTGCTCGTATTTTTCTCATTTCCGCACTGTCACGCGCGGGTCAGTGGGACTACCCCTCGAGTCACGGAACTGTTGAAGACGTTTGTTTTCCACCTCCAACACCAATCCACTGATCCGTTGAACTGTACGAAAACATCCAGGTTCGGCACCGTCACATAGGTCCGTTTCATTCCAAGACCCTGTCCCTGACCAAACCCTTCAGTATTAATCATGCACAAGCCGGTTAATAGCAAGTGGAGTAACGCGTACTCGAAACCAACCAGAGCATACGGACTGAATTTAAATAGTGCGAAGGGGCCTACTGTTGCGTTAATGGCGCCGATTTAGTTTTCGTTTGTGTAAGTCGTTGCATGACTTACTCAGCTTTTGGCGTAGGCTGATTTTTGTTGTTTCCTTCTATAGAATTGCTGCCGGAACCTCCACTCCAAAAGAACGGTGTTTCCTGGTGTCTCCACGTTGCTCCGAAGTCGGCTGGAAAGTGTTACGAGCATTCAGAGTAAAAACGGCCGGTCCGCGTTTTATAGTAAAAGACGTTCCTAATTTTGATAAACAACCCACGAGCCCCGTAAAGTTAGCGCTACGGTTTGCTTTGCTGGCGTCATTCCTTTGCACTCTGAGTGGTCCCCCCCTTGAACACCCTGCCAGAAAAGGTTGTCTCAGCCCCGACCCTTGACGTATATTCAAGTTAAGAGTGGACAAATTTCTCAGGGTAGCCTCAAATATTTTCAGTCTGCTTGCTCTTCCAAACAGTTTCCGATAGGAACGGCAACCAGTATAGAAGGAACCATACAAATCACTGACTGGCGTGTCGTGGCGTGGCCATTTTGTGCGCTATGCTTGAGGAGTGTCTGTATGTTTGTCCTGTTGCATGTCCAGTGGGAGAGTGCATGTGTTGTGCGCGCTTGCGATCGCTTGGTGTAGACGAGTGGATCCTTGCACCATACCTTTTCGTCTCTGCATCCATTCTGTTACCAACTCTGTGCTTATGCTCCTGAATGGAGCTTTCGCGACGAACCTCCTCAACTCCAGATAGAAAAAATTCAGTTCAGTTCAGTTCACAGGACGTGGCGGCTGGCAGCCCGGTAGTCCGGTTTCTTGCGCTTTTAGGCAAAAGCTTTCCGCACTTCGACTGTGGGGACCCCTCATCAGGCTTGGTCTGCCTGATACCCGTAACCGACTAAAACAATGTCATGCTTGTACATAAAGACAAAGAAAAAGAGGGAGAGGACCAGAAAACAAATTTCGTGCACGTTCGTTGATAAAATAGACAACCGTACTGAGATGATCACGTAATCATTTTGAAAAAAATCCAATAATATGCATATGGTACTTCAGATATAAATGTGTTGAGCTTATATATAAATGCGACGCTTCTGTGGCACTCTAATTGTGCGGTACTACTAACAGAGACAATAGTGTTCTCGCACAGTGAAAAGAGGGTTTGCGGGCCGCGTACTCACATGACAGCTTACTGTCGTTGTGAACAACAACGAGATAAGTTAAGGACGAGAAACATGTTTGGGTATAGCTCAATCCATTTGGAACCCCCGATTACTCAATGGCGACACGTGAACACACGATTACTGAGGGTCCGAAGTAAGTGGCTGGGCAATAAGGAGGAGGGAGTAAAATCATGCGGTCCCCCTCTCCCAGTGTCTCACCCGGTAGGATCAATTTTGCAGCCTTCGGAATGGAGACATGGGCTCGTCGTACTATTTTTTTTCCGCTGATGAGTGGTGGGGGGTTTTGTTTTCATATATATAGAATAGCATCCACAATTGATCACAGCTGTCGCGTTCCCATTCTAGTCAGACCCATTCGAACAGTGAGGGCAGTAGACCTGAGTTTCGCTCTCATTAGAGCTCGTCAGCAGTGTATATTCTCGCCACTGCTTGGACTAGAACTCCGGACAGGCTTTTCATGAGGCAACCGTGTTTATCACTGCGCCATGGACCTCACATTAAGCACGACCGAATTTATCATCGCATGTGAACGCTGAACCACTTTCGCTTGTGCGTGATGATCAAGTTGCTCGGCCGCCTCGAGAGGAGACTCCTTGACGAGGATTTATCTCCAAGTAGAAGTCACAAAAATAACTAACTCCTTGAGCGGTATTTTGATTGCTGATGAGTAGTATGGGATTTGGGTTTTAAAAAACCACTTAACCACTACACACGGGCAAGACTGATTGTGCATATACACACGATAATTGGGTCGTGCCTAATGTGATGTCAGTGGCCTAGTGGTAAACACGGTTGCCTCATGAAAAGCGTGGCCGGAGTTCTAGTCCCGGCAGTGGCAAGAATATGCACCACGGACGAGCCCTAATGCGAGCGAAACCCGAATCTAGTGCTTCTGGCGTTCGATAGGGGTCGACTGGAATGTCTACGGGAATGCGACGGCTGTGACCAATTGTGGATGACGTTCAATCTTTACTGTATTTTTATGGGAAAATTAACTTCTCCAAAATAGCTTTGACTTCATAACCTCTCTATTCGGACCCAAGGTCTTCTTTTGTAACCTGTCATTTACGGTCTTTGTTTTTTTTAAAAAATAGGCGACGTTTGTATATAAAATATGGTTGAGTACCAAGGGTAGTGACAATTTTGTCGGTGCTATCTTGTCTTATCGACTGTATCTGTCAACCATTCATGTCTAGAGACCATCACGAGCCGTCGAAATATGTGAAAGGATTGAAGAAATAAATAGATAAATAAAAAGGAAAAGAAAGCTTCCTATGGATGACAGAATAAAATGATAACAAAACTGTTATCTTACTAAGCTGAATAGAATGATTATTCGGATCCCAGAGTGAAGATGTGAGCATAGAGCGTGAGGCCGTAGCTCTTTATGACCGGGTGTGATAATCCCGAAAGTTTACTTGTTGAGTATCCGCACGAAGGATGAATAAATTGCAGACCTTCTTTTCGACCTATGCACTTCTGTGATTGTATACGACATGGGGTGGAGAGGGATCGTGTGGCTTCTCTAAGGATCCCGGCTGCAACCGTGTTTTGCTGCTTGTTTGTTCTATAGTAGGCGTGATACGGATTTAGTGCCACTTTTTGCAGTCGCGCAACTAATCGCACGCAGCGAATGCTTGCTCTTTTCCTAACGACTCATTTATTATTTCATTTACCAAGGCCGTTTAACCCGAACCTTTTCGAGCGTTGTTCAACGCACTCGAAGGCTGATGCACTTTCCGCTCGGCGCGCTTTTGAGTGCTGCCAAGTGGGCTGTAGCCAACCTCGCGCCTCTCTCCATCTTCCTCGTCGCTGCCACTTGTCCCAGACTAGGCTAGAACTAACTACTTGTAATATTTCTAAACATTGCGGGAAATACATGGTTTGTTTCCAAACCCCACTGCGTTATTTAGTCGAATGCCTGTTGGGATTACGTTTCGATTGCATTTTGGGAAAGGCGTTTTAAATTGTTAGTGGACGAGGGTTTAGTGCGTACCCATTTGCCCATTACGGATCAAATAGTACGGAATGTTTAATCATTATTTCATATTTTAAATAATTTGGTGGATAAGTAATATAAGAGCGTATATACTGCCAAAGTCCTCGTTCTGTGCCACCTAGAAGCGGGTCAATAAGAAGTCGGAGACTTTTATGTATATGCAAAACCTCCTGAATCCCATGAAGCCAGTATATTTGTTTTAACCACTGGCGGTCATTTTCAAGGTCGGTTTATTGCTCCTGCCGGCGGAAGTCATGGTGGGGGAGTTTTATATTGACGCGTTTATTGAACGGCTGCTAGAAGGTATATTTTTAGTCTATTGCAGTATGAAAAAATGATTTCAGTCCGATGTGCGCGACCAGGAACTTTGGTCGAGATGAAGGAAGAAGAAATTCGTTACGTTTGCGAAAAGTCCCGTGAAATTTTTTTATCACAACCTATTCTCCTTGAACTCGAAGCCCCACTGCAAATTTGCGGTAAATGTAGTGAAAGTTTGGTGTAACATTATGGCTCGTAACAGTTATTCTGGATTTTGCATTCGCATAGTTTATCTGTGTTCACATTAATTTACGTAATTTATGACCATGTGTATTAGTGCGTAGCTTCTTAAGATATGTGTGGCAAACATTTGTGTTCAATTCTGAACCAGGGTGCTGTGTAATGTTTGCTTTTTTCTGACGTGCAGCGTTATATCCTAGACTTTCCAAACCAACTCTGAAGCGTTCGGAATGACAGCGGTGTCTCACCAGCAATGTATAAGCTGACAAGGTAGTGCTACCCAAGTATATGAAGGTGTCCACAGCCTAAAGTGGATTGCCTGCAGTAACGGTTATAGTGAAAATGCCTCAATTTCGAAGTAGTTTGCACTTCAAATCTGCGAAGCGCATTCCATATAAACCAACTCGGTCGTTCACTTTGTTTAACATGTTCCGAATTACCTTCGACAGAGGAGCTGAGTAAGACGATATCATTCGCCTACTCTGGGTCGATCAACCTAACACCACGAAGATGCTGAACATCAAGTCCACTGGATTCCACAAGCGCACCTCCCAGAATGCCGTTCGTGACTAAGACGAACAGGAAAAGGGGAAATGGACACTACTGACAAAAACCATTGAAAGTGATGATCTACCGATATAGCTGTTCATAAACTCTGTTTGTAAACAGCATACAGTGATCACAACAGATTCACGTATTTCCCTGGCACTTCCTTGTGAACAACTGCATTCAGGTTAGCCCTTAGGTCTAAAAATGTCACTACCGTCAGCTGCCTGTAAATGTACTGGTGTTCTAAGACCCATCTCAGGCTATTAGTGTGATCAACACACGCACGACCGGACCGGAATCCTGTCTGTTGTTCACGTGTTTGAATTCCTCAGGACCGACGTAAAATAGGGCCAGTGAGTTACTCGGACGCAACAGATACTAAACTCCTCTCTCTGGTTGTCACTGACTTCTGGTTCACTTCCTTGAAACGGGAATTACTGTTGATAGGCATCAATCACGAGGTATCTCTTCAGATCCTCAAATCATCCGGAGTTGTCAGTCTTAATACCAACCTCTCCCCACTCCTTGAAAATATGAGAGAGGTCTGATCCAAGAGCCTTGATGCACTTCAATAGCTTAAGCTTGAGGACCATTGCTGCTTCCGACGGACGACCGTGTGAAATGCGGTAACTGACTATTTGGGTCCCGTCGTCCACATGGTCTACTGGAGACCGGCTGAACTGTTCCCCAATAGTGACGAGGGGCAGTGGCGGCCGTGAAAAATCTGCTGACGACGTCTTGCTTTCACTTACAGCTCGGTTGTTCGTTTGCAAGATGTAGGCACCTTAATGCTCACTGTTTGTATATAAACGTATCTATTTTTAATAGGTAGGTCCCCTTCCCCTCCCCTTCTTTTTTCTTCTCTCTTCCTGTATAGGTTTCTTTTTTTCGTGGTTGTGTGGCAGTTAAGCATTAGTGTGAACCACTGGTGTATTGCCGTCCACAATGACGCTGATGATGAACTGTCCGTCAAAAATCTCAGCCCACCTGTTAATTCGGCGCGATTGGCTACTTATACGCCAATCATCTTTTTCACATACGGTCTCACTTACACCGACTCGATAACCAGCACAACCGCGGATCAAGAAAATAAAGCCTCCCACTATTCCTAGATAAAAAGGCTTTTTCTATTTCTTTCGATTGTTCGACCAAGCGGTGTTCACAGTATTTGCGCATATTTTTAGTCAGCTTGTGTTTAAGTTCCCGACGGTCGTCATCATATTCAGAACTACGTGGGGTCTAGCGACGTTTGTTCATGAGGCTTGTCGATTTAACAGAAATACAGTACTGTTGCAACCGAACAGCTCTTTTGGAACCTACCTGTTCACAGCATGCTTTCGTAGCTCTTACGATTTATCCCCAGTGTCCTTTGGGATTTCTCGCCTTACACGAACTAGGAAATTTGTTCGTCAGTGCTTATTTTTAAGCGTTCTCTGCGCTGTTTCTGATCGAATGCCAATTAAGTATCCTGCATTTACGAACGTATTTCCTCTGGGCAAATGACAAAACAAAAACGGGCACGCATAACAGCATGGTTGCTCCAAAAGACACTACAATCTTTAACGAAGTAGTGTCACCTGTAACCGACTGCTACATGATCGAGTTGTGTCCACGGCCAAGAAGCACACAGATGTCTCTATGTAGCACAGTTTTTCTTCCTGTGCTGGAATGCGGTGTTCAGAATGTAGAGGTCGTGGGAAATGCACAGCTGCAGCAGTTTTTCACCATTGTCCGTGTGGTGTGCCAGAACACCGAACACACTTCCAGCCGTTTCTCCTGGAGAAGGATGACCAAGTTAAGCATTAAAATCACCTGCCAATATGATGATGTCAGTGTTTGGTCTGCTTCGGAATGTCAACGAGGGTGTCGTAGAACACATTCTTGGCAGAATCTGAACAGCTGTCTGTTGGAGCCTACCCCGATATAGTGGATCTTCAACGCTTTTCTGATTTGCGTCGACAGACTTCAACCGATGTATTGAGTCTGACAGCGCATAAGCGACTGTTCACTAGAGTTCAACGTGCCAGTTTCCTGACCATTAGGAATAAGTGAATGAGTGTTGAGGAGAAGAGTTCTGATGCTCCAGTGTCTGTCTCAAAGTGAAAATTTGAAGTACACACGGCAAAGTGAAAAGTCTGTCTGTTGTCTTACTTGAAATTTGTGTTTCAGAAGCTGTAGCACCGTTGGATCCGTGGAACAGCGATAATACGGATACCTCTATGGCTGTTGCGTGATGTTCTGTCATCCTTTTTGAAGCAGAGAACTGCGTTTTAAGTGACAATTACTGTTCAGCCTCCCATGTGGAACGAAGTGATTTAGCCAGTTCAAACAAGAACTTGTCATCACCTTCGACTGGGCTGGAAAAGAGTTCCGGACTTCGGCTTTTATTACGTTTCAATAGTTTGAGCTTTAAAGGCGGTTCCCAGCGGAAGATAGGTGGGAATATCATAACCGTGCAAACTGTCTTTATCAGCCACAGCTCAGTGAGCCGATTAAAGTCTGTCAACTTGATCTTCGAAGTGTTCAATTCATCTGTCCAGTCACTTAACCGACACAAATCTATACATGCACCTTGACACCATTTAAACTTGTCACCTTCAGTACTCGAGTGCTTTTGCAAATAGATCAACAGACAGCTTTTACACATACTTTAGAGACCCTCGCCATCGATATCATCTGTCTTGCTGAAACCCGGCCCCAGAATCCCATCACATTGCTACACTTTCAGTCTGTCAGTCACCCTACTATGCGTGCACTCTGTACGATTGTTTAGAGCTTGGTTGCAGCTCAAGCCACTGTCCACGGTATCCGAATTGTCCTAGGCAATGCGCTGTTTGATTGGATACCCGCCGTCATCAGTCTTTGTGCCGTCAAACTCGCCGTTGCGGCTTAAGCAACGAGGGGTTCTTGCTTTGGATGCTGTTTGTTTCCTGCTGGGGCATGTGCTTGTGTAAGATGTTAGTCATATGCAGCCAAAGATGATTTTGATCACCAGCTCGCTAGCTTTCTGCACACCGCGCGGTACGCCGACACTGTGGTACTGACTGGAGACTGAAACACTTACATGGGCAGAGTAAGTGCCGACAGGCGTGACTTGAGTGGCGCACACTCTTACGATACTCGTCAAACAAACAACGGTCAACGCGTGCTGCAGCTTTGTGTTGATGACTGTCTGTCTATGACAAATACTAATTTTTGGCGTTTGAGTCATCAATGTTCCATCTGACGATCTCCTTCACGAAAGTACTCGTGGCTACGGATTGACGGCATGACAGTCAGCTGTTGGTGGCATGGGCGTTTCCAAGACTGTAAGTCAATTGGGAGTGCATGTGTTGATTCTGATAATGCACTGGTATGCATAGAGTTTGTCCTGCGTTTTAACGAGAGGTTAGTTCGTCATCATAGTTGACGTATCTAAACTAGCGGAGACACAGGCGCTCTACATTTACCAGAGCATGCGTGCATCTAGTTTAGGAGCCCGGCTATAGACCGACACCGAACCACAATGGGCACACATACAGCATATAGTGCATTACTTTGATGCTTCCCCGCATGATACTATTGTTTGTTCACCTATCAACCTCTGGACCTCTCTTTGACCACTCGGACTTCTTAACGCTCGCCGGAATATCCGATTTAATGTCGGATTTGATTCAGGTCGCAAGGCTACTCGCCTGGTACACCGGAGGCCACCACTAAGGGATCATAAGGTATGGTGAACACAACGTGCTGTTGAACAAACCGTCGCTATCGGGGACCCTCAGAAGCTTTTCCATCTTATCCGAGTAACATGTGATGGGAATCTAGGTGTGAAGGGGATATTCTGTGAAACTGGTGGTGAGCATTTTCATGATCTGCAACAGGTCGCTGGAATGAGCGTTTTTAGCAGCAATTTTATTGGCCACCAGCCCCATCGATTACGCCTTCAGACCCTGCTTGTGCTCCTTGACCTATTGACGTTTTTCCGCCCACGGACACAGAACTTACGTTTGAGGTCAATTTCCTTAAGCGTCACAAGGCATCTAACTGAGGTGAATTCTCTCTCTCTCTCTGTTTCTTTATGGACGTAATTCCTGCCCCAGTCAAGGAGTTGCTGGCTTTGTTTCGAGAATTCTAGGTCAGCGAAGTCTTTCCAGTTGACGGGTTTGGCTAACTGCATCCTAATTTTCAAAAAGGACTCATGCACATCGTGTGCAAATCACCGAGGGTTTAGCTTGATTCCTGCGTTGGAGTTGCTCGCGGCCGTCTTACATCACAGAATAAACGAAACACATGAACAGCGTACCTGTGCATACCAAGCTATGCTTCGCCATCACTGACTGCGTTCATCACATTTTCACACTCCATCAAATACTTAAACTTCGTTATTCATGTAGGAGGCCGACAATTTTTATCTTTATACATCAGAAGAGCTTTTGTTTCAGTTAATGGAGCAGTACTATTGAACAGTCTGCCGAGAAGGAGTGTGCTCGAGTATATCTACATCCTAAAATCTATTTTCTGTTGCATTTTAGAAGTCAAAGACCCAGAAAGACTGGATGGGTTTAGAAAAACTACACCGGTGCACACACAGATTCGCAACATTCGCCTCATTGAATTTAATTCTTCGCCACATTAGGCAACGCTCTCAACTGAAGGTGTTCATTGTCTTTTGGACCCCACTCGAGAAGCCTGGAACGACCTGTTGAAGCTAGCTTCAGTGCCTGTGCCTACACACCCCGAACTCAAGTCATTCGCCGCCCACCAAATTCCCGGTTCTTTCCTAGCCAATGACTCTCAACCAAGGCACGGTGCGGCAGGCTGAAGTGACCAAGCCGGCGAAACATCTGAGACGAGATCACTTTGCTCAGGGGTCTACAGAATCGAACCGTCTCACGAACCTCACCGCTGCTGACGTAACGTTCTTCTCACACGCTACTATGTTTTGGAGGTGCCAGCGGTCGAAAGTGGGCACTAGGAGCAACCTGTGCACAAATGAGCCAGGTTTCACAGCTATACAGTAGGGCCGCTCTTACAGTTACACTGCGCACTCGACCTCACAAAAATACTGAAATCAAGCCGGCACCACAGAAATCGTAAGTTAACAAACACCATCTTAACTTTGGCTATATGACCTGCATTCTTGGACCTTCCATCAGCAGTGATGTAGCCCCCAAAGTACGTGAACTTTTTGACCAGTTCCCGTGGCTCATTGACGAGGATGAGAGCAGGAGCAATTATCTGTTGATCTTGAAATAACTCGTTGCATCTAGAAAGTGCAAAAGCTTAACCAAACTGACGATTTGAAGCCTGTAGTATGTGAGGTGTTTGAGACTTTCCGCGTTTGTCTGGAAGCATTTACACACCACCACGTTCGTTGTCTGTCAGGGCATACTAGAACCTACTGCAAATTCGAATAGGAAAGAGAAAGTTAGACAACCTCGTCCGGATTTTAGGTGCCAAAGGTAGTCGAGAAACCGGCTTCAGGATGTCGATAAGCGTTTTTAAATAACGTCGTCACTCAATTTCCGATTGCATTCCGTATGTTTACGTCCAGATGATTTCTGAATAGACTATATGTGCAAACGGACACGAACGACGACCTTATGTGATCCCTGCGGATTTATCGAAAATGAACGACAATCTTTAATGAGATGGCTCCACTGATAGGTGAGGGCGACCTACTGGATTTACATCGATAGTTAGGTTGCTTAGGTTTCGCTCTGATGCATTGCCGTCGATTGCGTTGAAGTACATAATTCACTAGGTTGAGTCTGTGAGATACACATAACTAACAGTCGGTTGCCCTTGTCACTGCGGTGCTCCCGGACCTCAGACGTACCACATAATCGCTCCTCTTCTAGAGTAAGCCGACCAAGTTGTGAATTGGTTTTCGAGTGTTTACTTTTTTCTGTATGTTCGAAGAGGGTATTGTAGTTGACTGTTGGCAGTACGTAAATTTCTGTCTGTTGGGGGTATATTCATGTATGCTAAATAAACAACGTCCACCTCGTCTGTATCGATTCACAACACAGGCCATTATTTAATGGGATCCAGTCTAACAGACTGTTTTTCTTGGATCTCATTCCAGTGCTAACTTCAAATTGACAACGAGATTCGACCTCATCGTTACCAGAGCCCCTAAGAAAGTACTGCTGATCCGCAGTATCCAGAGGCAAATTCAGGTGAATGGTACTGTTAGGATTGCAAAGACCTATTTCGGAGACAGGTCTTGCACTTGGGTTTGTTGTTTCCCCCCATGTTTTTGTGACACTTAAGCACGAACAACTGACCTATTGTTTTTGTTGATGGTGATGATGTCATCAGGACAGATGGCAGCCAATCTGGCTAAATGACCCGAATGATCACGAAAGCTCGTGTGTGACGTGAGGTACATAGTGGTTTTCTCGTTTTGAGTATTTCATTTTCCTGATCGTGATTCTTAGATTTCGTATGATCTGTTTCACAGTTGAGATGGCTGTCTTCATCTAATCGGTGGTGGTTTCACAGCGTACGATCAGGTAGGTTGAATGAATCAGAAATGGCGCTTCACAAATATTTAATCTTGGTGTTCTACGTTAGGTCCATGAAATTGTGTTCATTCAAAAAACGTGGGTGCTACTAACTTGGGCGATGTTTAGCCTAAATGTATGTCTGTATTGTGAAGAATGCAGACTATTAGCAGTCTGTTAGTGGGAACTGTGTTGTTTGAAATCCAACCAGCAATTTAAAGTTGAAAAGGAGGTTGCTTTTCAGACCGATTTCACCGTACTCGCACAAATACTACTGGGTTTGTTTTGCCTACAAGTTTATTACTTGCTTGATTTTGATGCCACTTTATCGTCTCTTTGTGTTGCTCCATGTGCATTCGGGGTCAACCCTTCCCACTATAAAAAGGAGTCAAGTTAGTCGATGCGGCCTAATCATGCCCCATCGTTTGTTTTTTTCTCGCTCACTCGCTTCTGTTACTGGTACACCAGGCCCAGAGTGCCTAGGGCCATGGTATCCACCGAAGAGATTCGTACGCAGTGTTGTTAATCATTCTTTGCTCAGAGTACAAGTTGGCTGAGTAAGTTATCAGACTGTAGGCAGATGAATTACGGCAGCGAGAATTGTTGATGCTTTCAGAAGGACGATTGGGATAGGACTTCATACTTGGCCTACGGACTGATTATACCATAATCCCATCAAGCGCATGTGGGACTGTTTAGGACCAAAAGCCAGTCAAACTTCGTTAGATTTCACGATTGCTTTGGAACGATTTGGTTGAAAACATGTAGCGACGCGTTGATGAGGCGAATGGCATGCACCACATTTGTGTTAACGCCATTGTTGAGCTTACCAATTTTGATTATGGTAATTGATCCCTTTTTAGTTTAATGTTTGATACGTGGAAATAGAAAAGACGACGAGCAGTAGAAGTGTAGGCGTAAATTCGATGTGGCTTGGGGGGACGGTTTTCACTTGTATAAATAAATACGTTTACGGCCTTAAGTGTTATGGTGTTTGTTTCGCGTACCCTTAACATAGACGGGGACAAATAAAATCGGAAATTGGTACGAGAAATTGCCAGTTATCTCACAAGTACACGTGTTTGTTGTCTGCGACACATTGCTATCTATCTGTGGTGTGAATAACCCAATGATCCGCAAACTCGAAGATGTCACTTCCTATTCTCACTGTTGCTCCTGCGTCACCTCCTAACTGCCGTTTTTTTCTTCTTCGAACTATGTTCTGTCCTTTTGGACAACACGCATTTCAGCAGGCTGTCCGTGGTCCTGCAGAGTGTGCGTTTCATTACGCTCTGGTCACGCCTAGTAATTGTCTATTTTTTCCATCATAATGCCTCCGTTCTTCCAACGATTCACCAAATGATCTGTCCTCTTGCTTATAAGGTCGGTGTTTTTGAAGCATAGTAATTGATGAATACATTGGTAGTTGATGATTGATGACGTATTTCTTTTAGTTTCGAAGAGATCAGATCTCAGGAGTATAAAGCACGATAGTCTGTTTATTTATGACAATAACTGTATGTTGCTTTACAGGTAACCACGGTTAATAAGTGCATTGTGTCTTCGGTGTTCTACTAGATATCTTATCATTTAAAATAAAAGCTGATTTGAGGTTGCAATCATCTGTGCCATCACGGTGATGTTGAGCTGTTTTACCGACTTGCGTAACTTATCGGAACAGCGTTACGGTTAAATAAGTATAATTCGCACTTCGGGACTAACCAGTATCACAACGGCCGACTGACTGAAGGAAGACCGATGCTTCGGCTTTTGTCACAAGGTGATCATGATCGATGCGCAAACTACTGGGTCAGGTCCCCACACATTCAGTGTAATTAGGGTTACAAACTTCCTGATGAAAACCACTCCAGGTGGTTACATCGTTGAGTTTTACAACATGCTCGTAGCGTTGCATTCCCCTTAATGAATTACTTAGCACATGATAAGCGTTGGTGCTTTTGATGCCCTCATCCTAAGTCCTGTAAGCCAGGAAGCCGCTCTGATGGATATTGTCGGAAGTCTCGAACCTTATTTGTATTGTCCCTCTGGAGTATGGATATAAAGCTCTAGCATCGGTATTCATTTGAATCCACCTTTCTCACCTATTCGTCCATATATAACGGCCGTGCGATCCTGGCCAGGAGATATCGTGGTTCTAAGCGCCGTTCACCACAACGGCGACGTAGTACACTGTAGAAGAAAGGACATCAAACAAGATGAAAGTAGTCAGAAAAGCTAAACAGAAGACCTGAAAATGTCCTGGATGCAGATACGCTACTGCCTGTCGATTTGAGCGTTGCTCTGTTATGATCTCAAGTGACGTCGAAACTTAATCTTACGTTCAAGCCAGGGTTAAAGTCGCAGTAAGTTATGAAGTAGCGTGATGCTCATTTCACTATCGGAAAAGGCATGTCACAACGAGACTGGACCCTGACGACGACGACCTATGCTGCTACCTCGACGAAGTGATGGGGCTTTTGTACTGTTTTGATACGGCGGGCTATGCAGACTAGGACTTCGGTCCTTCCACGTGCAACCTTGTCAGACAGGCCAAAGAGGAACAGTCAGACGGAAAACAGTTACACTCATAGGATTGTATATCGCACTAATGACCGCGTAGGAGTGCTTAGTTAGCGAGGCACGATGCTATGGGCGTACACCAGAACTACTTTTATGGTTGCGGCACTACTGTCTTCCGTATCAGGAAGAAGGGGGTTAGAAAAGGTGCCCTCAAACAAAGAGCACTCCGATCGCCCAACGGTTGACCGTGACTGTCGGCGTATTATACAGTACGGTCGATAAACATCTGGTATCTCCCAGAAGCATGATGTAGCTTCGAGTACATCCACTGCGCTCAACAGTGCTCAGAATGAGACATCAATGTCTTATTCACTGCGCCTCCGAACTAGACAAGCCCCTCACTGCCAAGTGTATCAGACTCTTGAGTCATTGGCTCCAGGTAGGGTCCCCCAAGAAAACCCTGTATCCTGTTGTCTCGCAGGTCAGACTTTTGAGTCAGAGACTCGAGGTGGGGTCTCTCAAGTCAACCCTCTTCCGTGGCATAAATGACTGGGAAGTATCAGAAGTTATCGTTCTCCCGACAGTGACATTATTCACCCAACACAACTTCCTCCTGCCACTTCATTCTCCATGTCTTCCAACTTCCGTGTGCCTTCGGGCGGTAATTGTTTTCTGAGGCCAATACGACTGGTAAATATTGGCGCCTTCAATGTCCGCACTCTCCGACAAGTCGGTCAGCAAGCTGCTCTGGCTGGTACTCTCTCAAGTCTGGGGTTTGATGTGTGCTGTGTGTCGGAGACGCAAGTCTACGATTCTAGCACAGTTATCCATTTGAG
>LUCH01004769.1:15286-44658 GCA_013368495.1 Paragonimus heterotremus
TCAGCACCTGGGATTGCACACATGTCCTTCACTACCTGACTATCTTCGTCATCTTCAGTTTAAAATAAACATAACAAAATAAAGGACCACCAGGTTTCTCTAATTAGATAATTTCATTCTACGGAGTGTCGAGGATAGTAATGAAGGAAACACCAACAGTCCTGGTGTCAAGTCGTAGACGTTCCCGCCGTACTGGACGCTGTATAGTGGTACGACAATGCAACCCTCGCCCAGAACTCATGGTGCATCAAAGGTTTATTAATCAAATGGCTTCAGGAAGTATGAAGATCAAAAAATCGAACACCTAGGTGAAAATTAGTCTTTAGGACAATTGGTAGCATATCTACACTGAAAAATAAAAATAGGTTATATCACACAAACATCCAGAGTGACAAGACCTATTACTATCTGTGACTGTCTGTAAGACGCCACACAAAAATAATGATGTGAAAAGCGACCAAACCTGATGCACGTGACGATCAAATGACCCAGAGCTATCGAACTGGCCTGGATGAATAAAATGTACACTCAAATAGCAACCAATTGTTCCGTAGTGATATATCTATCTATTGCATTGAAAAATACCATTCTTCGATTATTCGCAATCATTATTCAACCTTAAAATTAGTCCCAATATAATGTGTCATCCACTGAACTTTCTCATTTTTGGTTGGTCGGTGGAGTAGAAAAGACAGCCCAACACCTGACCCACTCTTGGCCAGCTTGGTCGATTTGGCGACGTGTTTACTGAGGTGTAGATGTTAACTTGTCATGTGATGGCTTACGGTGTCCCCAAAATCGTAAACACTCTGCAACGCGAAATTTGCCTTACCAATACCGCCGTGCTTGTTCATATTACCCCTTATTTGTAAATTTACCGCAAAGCATTAGCATCAAAGTTAGTATGTTGGCGTAGGTACCGCAGTTCTACTGGTGGCTGGATAATGAATCCGCGTCATCCCCACTACTGTAAGCTCCGTTTACTATGATAAAAATGTTTTAGCTGCTATCGTTGAAACGCCACTGAACCCGTCTGACGTTTGTTTGCATTCTGAAGTTCGGCTGGATATTCCGTTGACGTTCCTTCTCTATGACGGCTGTCGTGCGATTGGCCATCTCCCTTGCGCCTTCACTTCTTACGCTGAAGTCCAGTTGTTAACAATGAGTAAATCAATAAATAAAGTTTGTGTGGAAACTCGCCGTTTTTTTGTTGCAACTTCAGATTCGTGTTAGTATAAGTCAAAAGAAACTTTTAGGCGTACGAATCAAGAGCTAGCTTCACGATAACCTCATAACTGAACATTTTGTGGCACTACTGTTTCACTACCGCAGTGATTACATTGTACACTAGTGACTATATTAGTATCTTGTTGGCTGACATGCTACATTATTGCTGTTGAGGAGAAACTTGCTGTTGTTTTTATCTAAGTACACTCCCAATTACAATTTGCGTATTCTTAACTACCACACTCATATTCAATGATTCTAGCCGTGAGGACGTTTAGTGAGATGTATCTGGGAAGATCGAAGCTTTCGAAAGATAACACTCCGACCTGTTGGGGCTGCACGGCGAACGCCTCCAAATCGAATCGCAATGTTGGCTGTACACTTCGACAAACATACTCAGCCTTTGCTTTATTAAACTGGAATAGGGACTGCGCCGCCGGTCCAACTTGACATTCGTTGTTTACTTAAGCTCTGTCCTACCGCCAATACCGTTCAAGATATGGGGTCTAATCAAACGAGCAACATGTGACCCCGTGTGAAAATCTGCTAGAGAGACTACAGCCATTTAAGCCATTTGTTCACGCATTCGATCTTGGAAGCCTAAGTCAACCGGATCAAGTCAGTTTGTTTGTTTCGTTGTCAGCGTTTTTCTGTTGACGTGAAGAACAGCCGTTGAAAACGGTATGTGGCACCGCCCTTAGGGGTTACGGAGAGCACTGACAACAGAGAAAAATACTTATCCACAAGCTTCTCAAGTATGTGGAAACCTAATAAACTTTGAAAGGGTCCCCAGAAGAGCGACTAACTACTTCCAAACGAAGGTCGTCCCAGTGGTTAATAACCCTGTAACAAGAACTGTAGCTTAAAGAAGGTCCGAGTTCAAAGCTCATGGAGCTTTCAGTCGTCACCCCTTCTACTGTCATGAGCTACTGAGGTGAAGAACTATGGCACAAGTCCTGCGCTATAGAAAAAGTGGGCAAGGATTAATTCGCCACGGAGTCTTCGAAACCCAAGTGGATAAAGATCAGGAACTTCAGGACGAGGCCCGTGGGGAAACGCCGCAAGCCAGCCATCCTTTTGGTAACTATTCGTTGGACACTTTCGATGGCTAGTAGGACCTCTTTCAAGCCGGTGTATAAGACGGCGATGCAAGGTGCTCTATGTTGAAGCATGAAATTTTGCGAACGCTGATGGATCAGTGCGGCTCCAATGGGCGGCCAGAACGGCGCACTGCACTGAACGCGATAGGACTGCGTCGTTATGGGATCGACGCAGCAGCCCTGAGCGAGACAAGGCTTGCAAACCGAAGTAAGTTACAGCAAACGGGTGCGGAGTACACCTTCTGCTGGGTAGGTTACCCTACAGAGGGTGCTGGGGAGCATGGTGTCTGTTTTGCAGTAGCTGACCGCATCAACGCTTTGGTGGTAGGCGAACCGCACGGCATCGGCTCTCGAATGCTGTCTATGCGCCTGCAACTCGGTCGAGGTAAACGTGCCGCATTTGTTGGTGTTTATGGTCCAACTATGTCACACTAATGATACAATGGACCGGCTTTATGATCAACTGTCGGCCAAATTCCGGTCGGTATCGTTGACCAGTTAACTGTTTTTTCTGGTTGACTTAGATGCTCAAGTCAGGCGCGACCCGGTAACTTGGTCAGGGGTACTCGAACCCTACGGCGTTGGTTCAGTCAACGAGAATGCTGATCGTCTGCCCCATTTGTATGTTACTCACGAGGTGGCTATCACGAACACTCGATTCCGGCTGGATGCGAGCGACCTCACGACGTCGACCCATCCACGAAGCGGTCATCATCATTTGCTTGACTACGTGATTGTGCGACAGCGCGACGATGCGCGGCACTGAATTTAGCACCGATCATATACTGGTCAAGACTGATTTATTTATTCAGGTACGCAAGTCTGTTTATTGTGGATCTTCCGGACAACGGCAGAAACTGGATACCATATGCCTGGAGGACTGTGAGACAAAGGTCGTCTTCAGCTGTGCCGTGGCCGCTCGTCTGCACAACGCCCCCCAAGGGTATGTGACAATTTACCGAGGAAAAGATCACGGCAACAGCCACCGAGACGATTGGTGTCAAACGCCAGAAACGTCCGGACTGGTTCGACGACAAGAACGTGGTTACCATCGAATTGGTACTGGAGAATAATGCCGCGTATGTTGACTCCACAACGGACTCGGGCAATAAAGCAAAAAAGGCAACGTCCCGAAATATCCGCCGTGAACTGGTCGAGAGTGTTCGCGGACTCAAGGACCACTTGTGGAAGAGGCAGAGCGAGCGGTTGCAGAGCTTTGCAGATCGTCGACAACATAGGGAGTTATACAACTCGCCCAACGCGATATTCGGTCCATTTATCCAGTCTACGAAAGCACTGGTAAACGTGGACACCGGCTGTTCGTGCACTCAGCCAGAGGACATCATGAAAGTCTGGCGCAAACACTTTGGTAGCCTATCTAACCGTCCTGCTACCATTGATTAGGAGACCATGAACAGCCTGCCGCAACAGGCCGTTGAGCCTTCTCTCGCTCTCGATCAGGATTTACTAGAGTTACAGACAGCCATCGACCAACTTCACAACAGGAAGCTGGAAGTGAGGATGGAATGCCAGGTGAAATCCCGAAGAATGGCGGACCGGCGCTGGCTCACTCCATCTGGGAGCAGAAGGTGATGCCACAGGATTTCAAGGATGCTGTGATAGCACCCTTGTTTAAAGGTAAGAGTAGCAATCAGGGCCCGAACATCTATAGAGGCACTGATCTGCTGAGCTGCGCAGGCAAGGTGCTTGCCAGAATTCTTTTAAACCGGTTGAATACGGACGTGCTAGAGGCCAATGTCCCTGAGGAGCAATGTGGCTTCCGGGCAAATCGGAGTGCGACCGACCTGGTGTTCGCTGCTCGACAGCTTCAGGAGAAGTGCCGGGAACGCAACCAATCCCTGTATGCCCTCTTCGTCGTCTTTACCAAGGCGTTGGATTCTGTGAGCCGCGAGGCGCTGTGGAAGTTGCTTGGTAAGTTTGGGTGTCCAGGTAAGTTTGTCAATTTGATTAGACTGTTGCATTTGGGCATGAGAGCGAAGGTGCAATCTTGTAGATCGACCACTGATGATTTTGACATTGTCACTGGCGTGAAGCAGGGTTGTGTCCTGGCTGCATCCCTATTCAACTTATATTTGACCGTCATGCTAATAGTTGGTTTTCAAGATTCTAAAGAGGACGGTGTTGAAACTGAGTACCGGACGGATAGGCGCCTACTGAATGTTTGACACTTCGGTGCCAAATCTCGGTTACATGCCTCACTGATTCGCATGCTTCTGTTCGCAGATGATAGCGCGCTGTTTGCACATAGCGAGGACGAACTACAACGATTGGCCACGGCTTTCGCGACCGCGGCATCCAAGTTCGGACTGGATATCAGCACGGATAAGACATTTCCTTTCTTTCAGCCTTCTCTGAGCAGGGGCGCCGTCTGTGTACCTTCACATCAAATCCGCGTTAATGGAGAGGTCGTCGGCAGCTTCACAGATCTCTGCTATTTGGGCAGCAATTTGCCCACCGATCTGCCCGTGGATCGCGAGTTGACAGCTCTTGTGGCAAAGGCTACCATTACTTTCCGACGTCTCGAAAGACGTATTTGGAGGAACCACAACCTAAAGCCAACCACCAAGCTTAAGGGTGCTGTCTATACTGCTGTACGGCAGTGAAACGTGGACACTGTGTCAGCGGAACGTGCGCTATCTGAGCCGTTTCCGTGCACCTACTGGCCTTATTCTTTCTTGTTTACACCAGATGCGTGATATGTGAGCGGACCCGCATGTGGTGCAGCGCGAGCCACTTGGGGTGATGGTTTGAAACGCAGGCGTCCTTTGGCTTTGGTCATCATGACAGGCTAACCCGTTTCGGACGCCACGAATTGTATGGACTTTATTTGCATACTCAGTCTATGGCTTTAGGTAGACCTGGTCGAGTGAGTAAAAGGCATGCCCGTTTGTTTTTGTCTGTTTATTTGCAGATTCTCCTTCTTCTCGCTACCACTTCCGATCCACTTGAACATAAATTCGGAAAAACCTTGGGCGTGCGAACCTAGGCACTAGCAACGCGATAGATCCGTTTGGTGCAACATTCCGCGGGATTACAACACGGTGATTTTTCGTTTTGCTTATTATTATGGCTCTCATACTGTCAACAATGCTAAGTACCTGTAACTATTGGAGCCATAGTTTCCTCCAGAAGTTGTGGGTATTTCCACGCGGCACATCATTTATCGATTAACAGACATGTTCCATGTTATTTGGACATATATATTTGGTGTACTGATTAAAGAGAAATAGTCATTACGGCATGGCTTATCCGAGAAAACCAATGTATGTGTTTAAAAATGTGGTCACCTGATATCTTTAAATTGGGTTTCTCGCATTGGTGATTGCGTATTTTGCCGGTATGATGTTTCAATTCCAAAACGACTTAGTAACGGCCATTTAGGCGCGAAAGGATATTTTTAAAATTTTTCACGAAATATCAAACTGCGTAGTAGGGAACAAATATATAGATTTTACGAGGTATAATAATCGTGTTGCAATGATAAAAATTGGGTATACATAAGGATTGTTCATATTCTCACTTTTATAGAGAAAAATGTTTTGTCTTTTCTCTTTGAAAGTGTCATGTTGGCTCACCTAATCGATTTTGCGTTCCGAAAATGCCCCATCTGAATTCTTATGGGATTAATACATGTCCCTATCCAGCAGAAATGCCCACTTTCGCATGGTTTGGAAGATATGATCCAATTTATAATTTCCGACCACGTTGCGTTTACATTACCCTGTAAACCAAATATCAAGGTGATTTCTAATGAAAGTTATGCATCTGAGCTATATGTTCATTTTGTTTCTCTGATAGTATTTCGGGTTGAAAACGATCTATGTTATCGCGTGGTTGTTTCTACCCACGGTATGATATAAACGTGGGTGACACGTCATACTCTATCATTAACAACAGGCACACTGTTTTGTTTATCACTTATCGGCAATATTTGAATGTAGCTTGTCATGTGTACACAAATGATGGCCGACTTCGATGCGTTAGTTCTCCGATAACTATAGTGATTTCTACTTGTGCCAGTTCAGCTACATCCTTTCGATCTTCCTATATTAGACGTCTATTATTCCAATGACTGTTCCTGCATGTTTTGCCGGCGGCAGACTTCACTGATGGTTATCAGCATGCTTTACAATTTCTGGCCAGAATTGAAGGAGATCATTATAATTTATCTTGCACTGTCCAATTACAAGTCTCTTCTGGTTTCTGCCGGGTTCTACTTATCAAAACCGATCATAGCTTAAGTCAACCGGACGGAGCAGTTAATTGTGGCACGCATACTTTAAACTTGGACGTTCATAGCTCAAGTCAACTGCTGCTAATCAAATGCGGTGCGTTCAGGTATTCTTATCCTGACCGGCTCGGAAGTGCCTCTTCTTTCGTACCGCCAAAAAGTGAAGTTGAGAAGTGCATTGCGCAGTCGAAACTGTGGAGCGCATACAGATTGAATCTGAATCGCTCAACAAAGCGTGGTATTATATCATTAGCTCCGTTTTTGTTCGTGTAAGTTGTGTGCATGATTTACTGGGCCTTTGGCTTATGCTTGGTTACGTTCTTCCTATTTACAGGACTATTGCAGGGAACCCTGATTTGGAAAAACGCTCCTCCCTGGTGCCTTCACTTCGCCGCAATGTTGACTCACGACTATAACGAACAGTAAGAGTGGTCAGTGTTGTCTGGAGTGTTTTCTTTTCTTAATGTTCCTCCCTGCTCCTTTCTCCTGCGAACGATAGAGTGTGAACCTGTATCTGCTTTGTGCAAAACAGAAACTTAGAGACACACCGGATGACCTTGAGATGCAACTTTCCAATTGAGCAACTCTCTGTCCTAGGTGAAGACGGAGAAATTTCTCAGAATTTCTGAAACGGAAAGAGAATGCATAAATACATATACACAACATGAAATAATGTGATTCCTCGCAGAGAAATCGATTTTCTTTGTATAGTTTTATATCCGGGTATATATACGCGGAAAAAATGTTATATGTATAAAAAGATATATACAGACGGAAAGGAAATTTCTACCCATGGAATCACATGGTCTCATGTTTGAGTATACATGTATTGTAATTAGAATTGAACTATGCACAATAACGATCGGATTTATAAAACTTGCAGAACACAATTAAGCCCACGACACGAAACGTATATTGTTGAATCGTAAGCATTAGTTGTGCAAGATATTGGGATAGTGAAATAGTTGCACAACAGAAAGATACGAAGGGTATCAGTCATGTTCATCACAATGTCTGGCATAATATACATTAGATATATTGGAAAAAATATGAGAGGCATCATGTATTGTATGTAGTATGTATATATATTATGTGTTATGTATTATATAATACGTCATACGCAATCAAACAATGTATATTATATACTGCATGTGCATCATAGTTGTTACATGTAACACGTATAATGTACATCCAATATACGACACATATATATCATATATCTCCATATGTACTTATATATACACATACCCATATACTTGTGACATGTGTATGAAGTCATATACACAGGTTTGTATGTTGTATGACTATACGTTGTAAGTATATGCATATGCATGTTCATATACTTTAAACGTATATTGATAAAAATACACATGTACATATATATACGATTAAATGGATATATGCATACAGATATTGAATGCATTTGACTGCATATCGTACACATGTTTATGTATATATGTATATGTATATGTGAATACAAATGTGCGTATATACATATAATCTTGTTTCACTTCGAGGACATGTGAGTATATTTATAAAAATATATGCGCAGAAATATGCGTTTACATATGTGCATTTGCAGACACCTATATGGAGACAAACGCGCGCACTTAGCTGTCTTGTATGTCCGGAGAATTACTACTGAATGAGGACTCAATGAATCTCACTGAACTGACTATGATAGCTCCTGCAAACCCGTTTGCGGAATAGAGTGTAGCCCATGAAATCATTCTGTGAGTTGCCGTGAACAGGGCCGTGGGTTCTTTCAAATGACGATCCTTCCTCCACGTTTCATGGTCTACATTGTCGCAGTCCAGGCAGGTATGGACCAGCAGAAGTTCTCCACAGTTGGCACATGGGTGATGGTACCAACCAGAGCACTGACTGCACTATGCTCAGTGTAAGTTATCTTCATCCAAATCCTTGGGGTCCTCCATTCGAAACGTGTCTAACAAGCAATGCAGTCTCCATGTCTCAAGGCACGCCACCGTTTGAAGCTTTCCAAAAATTTTGCCTTGAACTGCATAAGCCTATCCCTAACGACTCCTCTAATACGAACCGCTTCCATGAAATTTCCACTGGTCTTAATCTGTGGCATCTCTTGGTTAACCACACGAAATCCGGTTGGACTTTCTGTGTGTGCTAGGGAAACAGTTGGAGGGTCCTGTGGAAGCTACGGGTGTTCGGCTTAATTCGCCATGTCACACTTATTTCATCGGAGTCTTCCAATCATTTTTGTATGAAAAATAATTCACATCCGGCCTACTCGCGTGGTGGTTAACCTTTGACTTAAAAAATTCCGTTGGGAAACGGTTGATTGTGTTGAACGATTGAAGTTTGCCTCCTGTAATTATTAATGCATTTCTTTCATGATACCATAGAGATGTTTGGGTTTAATCTTGTTCTCAATGTGATGATCCATTTTGGGGCTAGATCTAACTCAACGGTCAGGCTTGGATAGTTACTGTACACAACCCGACGTAATTTTGAATTTTTGCTGACGTCCAGGAATTCCAAGCCTACGGAACTCAACGAAGACTGTGGATGTGACAAGCAGGTCCGCGATTCTGTAGATCATGCCTCAGTTTCAGCTTGTACGTTAACCGTAGATCTGCACGTAGTCTAAACAGTATGCAGGCTAAGTATACGCAGACGTCAGTTGAGCTAAAGCAACAAAAATCATGACGGGAGTCATACTGGAGCGTAAGCTGACACGGAATAGAATGGAGGTTGAAAAATCTAGTTGGCTGTTAAATTTAGTTGAAGATTAGGGTGCTGTATTATACCCGGTAGGGGGGAAAACGAGAGCTCGTCAGAACTCGTTTGTCAAGTACACGTAACACTAGTCACTGTTCGTTCAGAAAGTTTGTCGTCAATTGGGGCTTCTTTAACCTTGGAGGCTGTACAAACCGCCGACTCTGCAGCACAACGGAGGGAGGCGAGGGTTAGCCGCGGTTTAAAGGCATATGACGCGCGCTCTTCCACTTTCGCCTCTTATGATCACCTACAAATATGTTCCTCTTTCTATCCTAACAGACCACATGACAATTTTCTCCTGTTGCTAAACATCTTGTCCATTCTACATAACGGCCGTATACACTAAATGGACATCAGAATTCGCCTGTAGTCATATACTAGGAAAAACTGTGAATCGACCTCTTCTCGCGTTATACGATAACAGTTGTTTGTTAGAGGTATATATTTTATTTACTAACACAAGACTATAAATTTTATATAAAATGTTTGATCAGAAAATATCAGATCCCATTATTTGCCATGCTTCACATGATCATTTCACGTTCCCCTGTTTATTACGTCATTATGCTTTCCATTCTTGATTCCACGATAAATTCTAACGCGAGACAACATTCCATAACGTCCGGACAATCAAAATCCCGTACTGGTTGCAGAATTCGGCAGGTCTGTGAAATTCCGTCGAGTTTAAAGAAATAACTGAGCCCAGGCCAAAAGATCGTCCATTTCTCCGGAAAAATTGGGATCCTTCTATCTTCCTTCATCATCACAAAATTTTCCACACATTTTTCCCGAACCGTTTACGTCAAATGATGGCGAAACTCTTCGATTGTTCATTTTCTTCATCCTGAGAAATCTTTTTTCCTGCATGACCTTGGACACGAGGCAAACGCCGACCTTGTGAAGCAAAAATTGATGCAGCTACTCGGCATTCTTATCCAGCATTAGAAATTTTGAGAACTATCGCTTTGGAAGCAAGTGGGCCAAATGCTTCGTCATAAACCAGAATTTTCCTGTAACATTATGTCCGGTTTGTGAATTTATTCCCATTGCTGGTGTATTGTACAATTAACAATCACGTGTACGGTATGCGTTTCACGGTCGAATGTGTGTACCGACCACGCTTATCTGAGTGTTTCTCACAGATTCGTCGGGAAATATGCCATCATTATTGATGTTATTATTATTACTTTGCAGTGCTCCTGTTGACGGTGACTTTGAGCGAGGTCACTCAGTTGATCGAGATGCAGAATTGAATCAGTGTTTGGAGAATCACAAGGTAAGGCCAGCTCCAGAAGCTAGACCGATGCAGCTTGTCAAGTATTCTATCCTGGGACATCCATCGTGGAACTTTCTGCCAGAATCCGACAGTCTTGGCCTCAAAAAGTTTACCTCTGCTTCTTTGGTGGCGACCCCGTTAAGTAAAAGAGGCTCGCTCGTCGATTTCTGTGTTGCGTTGAAAGGATAATAGCAGGTGACGGCCAACGAATGTTATACCTTCAACGCCGCGGCCAGCGTTGTGCAAGAGGATCTGATGGAGGTGGGTCTTTTTTCATCCGACCCCTTCGTATCGCCCGGTGAGCGAAATACTGAGCGATTTTTCGATTTTTCCGGTTTCCAACGAGGAGGTAGCAAAGCATGTTCAGAGGAAGGTTTGCGACATGCTTGCAAAGGAGGCTTCCAACTGAGAACTTGGGTTTCGAATGACCGCGCGGTCCCAGCTTTTGTACCGACTTTAGAGCTCCCACCTTCCCCGGTAGATGTTGCAGCAAGACCTTAACCATCACAACGTGCCCCCGAAATCTAAGTGGACGCCGAAACGAGTGGGGACTGCTCAAGCCTCCAGCTTTCCTACCCGGCGTAGACTAGAAAAAGAAAGCTGTCCCATACAACTTCACTATACGACCTTTTTGACATTGTTTCCTCCAGACTACTGTCGGGCAGACGTTAGCTTCAGCAGTTATGCAAGTGGTATTGGCCAGAAGGAATCGCTGAGTCCAAATGGCCATAGAGAGCGGCAAGACGGGTTGAAGAGCTTGAGAGCTCTTGACGACTTCCGAGTCCCGAGCTGTATGTTGTCTTTGTAAGCTATCATAACTGGAGCTGTGTATCTTTGTGAGGACTCGAAAGGGGGTTATAGGTCGGTGGCGTATGACGGCTTTACTTCAAATAAAGATATGAGAAAAAGTACGCCACTGTCTATTGAAGCTAGAGTTGCTCCATCCAGGAAGGTAACTATCCCGGAATTTCAGTCACGAAAATAAGAGTACATGGAATCGCCCTCGGTAAATTGGAACGTGTTTCGAAATCGTTATCTTCGGAGTGACTGCATGATTGTCCTCAACTACAAGCACAACGTGGTAACTCCATTCTGCGCATTTATGGTCAACCCCCTTTCCTTGACGCATGAGCCATCGACGCCCAAACAATGGAGGTATATGAGATCCGAAGAAAATCCATCTGACCTAGGTTTGCACGGCTTGATGGGCGGCCTAGCATTGGAAGAGTGGCTGGAGGGTCCGAGATTTTCAGTCGGCCTTACAGTTCGTGACCCTCGAAGCCACACGTCCATCGTGCCAAACGAAATCAAATTAAAGAGGATATTGACTACCGGGAACTCTATCGCATGGGCAAACAATCTGCACAACCCCATTGTTCACTATTCACCTTGGACTCCGTTACTCAAAACCATTGTGTGGAATGCCCGGTTCAAATGCCTTATTATGGAACTTCATGGTGGGCTTCAGGAAATGATTTTGAGAACTGGCGTCCTGAGTTTGAAGGATAGTAAAGCAGTCGAAGTAGATCTCATCATACCAGTGCAGACCGGTTGTCCTCCCGAGGAAGCAGCCCCATTATCCAGGCTGTCTGACTGTGACAGCCCCCGTATTCTCTCAGCGGAGCTCTTTTGAAGGATTACGCCTTACCATCGTTAGAAGGATCTACGGGTAGGTAGCCGACTGCTATCACCGGCTTACAACTTCGAGACCATACACCCCATCGCTCTTCCCAAGCGTCATTATAGAGTTGACTTCATCACAAGATATCATCACGCAGTCCAGGATCACATCGGGAGGTCTCATGTGCTGTGTGCGTTACAGAGGCACTTTTGGATCTAATGAATCGTGTTCAACCTGCCGTCGTTGTCGCGCCTTAATCAGTAAGCAACTACTGGCCTTTCTACCCCCTGTCGGGGCAAACTCAGCTTTGTATCTATTTACGGGCCTTGGGTCGGGCTATTTTGAACTTTATTGTGTGAAAGTAGGCAGGACTTGGGGAGAAAATATACGGATGTTTATCCACGCGCTCGCAATCCAGAGCCATGCATACCAAGGTGGCCCACTCGCCAAGTACCGACCTTTCCATTATGACTGTCACGATTTATTTGAAGTAGAGGTGGGCTGGGGTCCACCTTTTATGACAACGGTGCCAATTTTGCAGCCGCTATCAAGAAGCTTAAAAATTGAATCCTCAACCTAGGTAGCGAGCACACCAATGACGAGCCCTTACAAAATGAAATTCAGCAGCACTTCAGCCCGCCGTACGCCAGCCAGCGGGGTGGAGCATGAGAGTGATTGTTTCGACCTGTCAGACCTATTATGAGTGCAACCTGCCAAGAACAACCAACCGATGGCGAAACCCTCCTAACTTCCTTACTCGAAGTGAACCGCATCTTTGACAACATAATACTGCTTACTGCTGCGGCAAATGAACCTGACGAGGTCGTTCCAACGCAGAATGTTCTGCCTGTTTTAAAGAACATTGCAGGGTTGGCTCGAAAAATGAAAGTGGTTAACAGGAAAGCCTGGTCGTAAAGACAAGCGAATCTCATGATATCTTCCGGAGAAGGTGATCATGGGAGGATGTGTCATTGTTGCAAATCCCTCAAAGGTGGCTGACAAAGAAACGGAATTTTCAGGTGGATGATTTTGTTTTCGTTGTGTACGATGGACTGACAAGAGACCACTGGTTCATGGGTCTTGTTAAAAAATAGGAAGTAAGTACTGATAAACTAGCACCTATTGACGAGATTCTTGTGATAACAGGTCTGCTAGGGAGAGAAATGGGGCAAATTTGTTGATTAGAAGGGCACAACAGACACTACGGCTCGAAGCCTCCAACTTATGGGTGGGTATATTAGAGGTACACGCAGGTAGGAAGTCAGCACCATGCGGTACCGCCAGCGACCTGCCAGATGCAGACGAAGTTTGGCGGGTGCCATGAAGTTGTCAGTCCCTGAACCGGTAAAAATTCCTTCCAACAGCTTGCCTTTCTTATTTTTTCTCAACAATGATTGACCCACAAACTTTCCGTTTTATTGAATCTATTCGTCCCCAATCTGCCTCGTGGGTAACCTTTTCTGACCTGGCCTACTCGCGTGACAGTTCATCTTTGACCTTGTTTGCTCCGTTTGGAAACGACTGAGTTTACTGGAGGAGACTATTGTCTTGAACGATTAGAGTTTGCCCATTGAAACTGTTGATGCATTTTCTCCAATGGTACCATAGAAGTATTTGGGTTTAGCCTCGTTTTCAATCTAGATATCCGTTTTTATACTAGGCGTAACTTAGCGGTCAGGCGTGAATCGTTGCAGCCGATGTACAGTGTCTTCACTATTCACCGCATAGAACCGTTCAGGTTGACTGGCAGGGAGGCGCGTAATTCGTTAGTGACGCCCATAATATCGACGGTGGTCATCAATTCCGGAGAATTTAAACAACATTCCTAATGGCTTTCCCTGTCATCAGGCTCTCCACTTTCCACTGTGTAACGGCACACAAAACTAGATCTGCAACCCCGCCCTCAATATGCCCCAAGCAATGTCAAGTGGCGTCAACAAGGGGAGCACTTTGCTACTTATGACTGCAGCTAAGTAAAAAGGAAAATTAGAGATACAGTGTTTCTTCTGCTCGCTATTATTTGCCTTTTCTGTACCTTCACATTTTAGATTATGACGGCTAGTCCGGACGAGCCTAGGGCCATGTCCAAAACTAATTTGGTCCACCTGTTAACCCAGGACGTCCAGTGGTTGGCCGAGCAACGCTCAGTCAGGAAGACAATAATGGAAAACTGAGTGTAGCACCGCTCTAGGAGACTGCAGCTAGTATCAAGGACAAAGTGAATTCACGAATACAGCAAATTTACCAGCAAATTAAAATCCAACATCGCCCTAAGGCGACTCCTACTAAAGCGCTTAAAAGTCTCAGGAATAGGGTCGCTCTAGTTATTAATGAACTTGTAGAAAATGAAATGATGTCTGGGAAGACCCAAGGACAGAGTTTTGCACAGTCTCTCGCCAATACCCCGTCGACCGTTAATAGCTAATAAGATGAAGAACTGCTCGACAAATCCTATGCTAAGGAAGGGGCCTGCCAGTTTTATTCATGGTGGAGTCGTTGAAACTTAAGTGGGTGCCGACCAAAAAATTTAATACTAGACTCAAAAGTCTCAGTCAGCAGACCAGTGGCCAACTTGGCAGCTGCCAGACGGCAGAAGTACAGAAGTGGCGGTCCTGTGTAAATTCTGTAGTGTTTGGAATGCCTCCCTCTCCAGGCAGGGAAGGTTCTGTTTCATCATCCCAGGGGTAGAAATATTTCTACCGCCCTCTCGTAGAAGATACAAAATGATGGGTTACACGAAACCCAAGTTCGCAGATCTTCCTTCTGCTCGACCCCTCTAATACCTGTTTTGCTGACTGCAGTGTGAAGCACAAAGGCCTTGCCAGCATTACCACCGAGGAGCATGTTTGCACACTCATCACCACTTAGGAAAAGACTCCAGCCCTCTGACCATTGCCTATTCGTGTCCTGATCAATCTGCGGTTCATTGGGTCATTAGTTTTCTAGATTTTTGTCTTCACTACAGAGCAGAGAGCTGATGAAAATATTGCCCGGAATGGCGCTGGGGTAAATAAGAGACAGCAGAGGACCAAACGCAGAGCCTCGAGGAACCCCGCAGAATTCGTCGATCCGTATAGAAGTTGTGAACTGGTTTCAATTTTAAAAGTTCCCTCGTCAACAAAGGAGGCAACTGAGCGAAAAAACCCCACCTGCATACCACAGGTTCATGTCTGAGAGGACTGTGTGAGAATTGGGCGAAGCCTTGGTGACTTCGGAAAAGGTGACAACTGAGCCGTGATCGTTCTCTTTTATTTATGCCAAGTCATCCATGAAGGTGGACGTGTTTGCTGTGCTTGATCGGCTGTGGAGGAAACTATGCTGAGTGGAGGGGGAATGATATGTTAGTAAGTGGTGTTTGATAGTGGTGCGTCTTACTGAGCTTCCCACTATCTTGCAAGGGATGCTGATAAAGCTGATTGACCGGTGGCCAGCCCGGCAGTGTTGAACGTCAACCATAAATTCACGTTAGACAACAATTTCTTTTCATGCACTGAGGAGAACGCTGGTCCATGGCGTCTGCTCAGGCTTGTGGAGGAGCTTCTGTCAGACTCCCAGCGCTCCTTTCCGAAGTCTAAAACGAACCTTATCTGAGCTTGCCGCGCTAGGTGTATTAACTTCGAATAAAAAGTCAATACCTGACTCACAAAACTCAACAGTGAAGGGTGGTTGCCAAAAGCTCCACAGCGGTTGGTTGTACTGCTAGTTTGGCGGTGTGACGTTGTAGACAACCTAATGGCACTCCTTGGACAAGTGGGCCAAATCTAGGGGGTAAGGCGAGGTCTCTCCGTCAGGCAGCTGCGGAGAATGAGCTGAGGGCCTGTTCGTTCATTGTTGATGGGTGTGCCTGAATAAGAAGGTTCTATTTGCACGGTCTATTAGCAGCATGTTGCGTGTACGGGCTGATCTATCCGAGGATATCCCGTCAGCACGTACTTCAAACTTTGTGAAAATAGCTCAGCTCCTTCGGGGTTTCCCGCAAATTTTTGCTACATGAATAAATAGGAATAACATTCAATATACTGACTTAATTTAGGCGAAAGGTGTGTGATAAAAGGCTGCAGAGTTTGTGAGGTACTAACAGTGTCCGCCTTTTGAAGTGGGTATTGAAACACATGATGTTTCTGGACCACATAATCGTGTTCAGGGGAAAGTAGGCCGAGACAACTTCTCAAGTAGTTAGTTTCCACTTGATTGAAATATCGAAATATAAACGCTTTTCTGGTCGTCGTAATGAGTGAATGATCAGAATACGCTAGCGCAAGGAGTAAAAACTGTATCCAAGCGGAGGTTTAACGACTTCTGTATCTTTCAGTAGCCGTAACCGAAACGACGGTGAATAAGTGCGGTGGTTTGCCGTGTGCACGCATGCTGCTATATCAAAACTGACAAGAAACTCCATAATCCGCCTTAAAGGTTCCGCCAGGACGTTGATGCTCAGTGTGGTGCAAATGTAGTGAATTCACCACTAAAAGAAGCCCGTGATCCTAGTAAGTTTTCCAGGATCACGTAAAGAGCGTTCTCTTCAGAAGTGTTGTATGAAGGAGGACGGTAACAAACCCCAAAAGGAAGTCTTTTCTGGCCACGTAACGCTGTGGTAAATCATACAGCGTAACAATTATCAGTGGCCTGGGATTTCCTTGCGGTCGTCGGTGTTGGTAGACATTTTAAGGAGGACAACCAAGCCCATCGTGTTCGTTTGACCGGGATTAGCTTGGTAAGCAAAATATCCGGAGATACTTTATTCACTGTCACCGATATTACCTGAGAGCCAGGTCCCTGTAGGAAAAATAACGAAGTAGTGCGTGTAAGAACAGTTCGTCGGAAAAAAGTCCAACCTAGTTCTCACTGTCGAAACATGTACGACAGGGAAATCCGACTGTCGGCGCAGCGACTCCGTGGGTGACTATCGACTTCGGAAAATACAGTGTAAAGACAGAGACCTTCAGGGTAAGGAGGCATAGGGCGAGTTGTATTTTCAGCTAGAGGGCGAAAATTGTGAACTGACTGCTTGATTAAAACGAAAGTGGGCAGAAAAGTGATGTCATCGAGACTGTACGATGCAATGCAGCTGTCGAAAAACTTGTCTAATCTAGGCGCTAGAAGTTTTACGAAGCAACCTATTTAGCTTTGATGTTTCCTGGACAAAATCAGACGGTTTGTATGTATTCAGTTGAAAGCTACTTCATCCTACGTTTTGTTAGGAGAGATTCAGCAGAATGCGATGACGAGAATGTTTGGTAAAACCTCATTTTGAGAAGCGGACTATGGGTGGTGGTGTGGATGGGCCTGGTTTTTTCTTTCGGCTTGCTATGGAATCCCTTTTTTGCGGCTGTGTCCACACTATCGTATGAGCTTGGATCGGTGACCTCCCAGGGCATAGGATTGACGTTCATGACAATGAAGCTGGCGTCCTTTCTGCGACTTTCAAATTTCTTGCCTTCGACAAGTGACTGCAAATTTTCAACGGCGAAAAACCTGACCGTTTCATCCGTTAGGTGCGAAACTTTGATGGGAGCGGTGTGTTACTCTCTTGGACCGCTGACATAAAAGCCTGGTACGGTGGACCAACGTAGCGTCCCCTCATTCGTCAGAGGTGACCTCAACCGGTTTCTTTGGTTTCCAATTTTTGAGTGGGAAAAGTTTATGTGGGGTCGCTCAGTATACCTGGAGGTGGGCAACAAGGAAGGCGGTTTTTGCGTAGTTTTTGTTTCCTCACCACGTGTTTGAGCTTGGAGGATTTGTCATTGCATTGACGTCAGCGCGAAAAATATCCACTTTTGATCTATGGACACAGGTTCCCGCGGGAACGGAATCTATAGCGGTAGTAGTTAGTTGTAATTCAGAGCCGGTCTTAATTTGAGCTTCGGTTTTAGATTGATGACCACATCTCTCCTTTCCTTGTGGAGAGCGATCAGGAGATATGCATTTCGGGTTGGCGCATACGGATTTCATAGTCAGTATTTTTGGAAACATTTTCTCGGCATTGAGAGTAGGGGCCGGAATTACCTAGAAGTCAGGTTTTGTGTTTGGCGGACTGGTTGCACAACCCGCTCGATGGAGCAAAGTTCGACATCTGAGAAAAAGAGGACGCTAGGGCTGACTCAGCTAGTGCATTCGAAGATGTGGAAAATACAACTCATCTCCCTCTTGGAGCTTTTCTTCTCCTTCGTCGCAGCCCCTTTTACGTGTTCAGCTGCAGTCTTGGTAATTGCAACACCAGGGTGAGCGAGAGCTGCGTATGCGTTTCAGGACTCCAGTTCGAAGTTTACTCCAGTTACGTCCAGTTATTGTCCGTTCGCCACACTGCATACATAAGAAACAAAGGGAGGTATAGAGTTATAATGAGTACCGTAGTCACAGCAGCTGGTTTTCCGCGTTGGCCCACTTTTGTGGTGCGCGCGCCACGAGCGAGAGGCACAACTTTTATATGGCTGGTGTTGTACCTGCAGCTCAGGCGAGAAAACGGATATCAGAAGATGCCAGCTGCTTTTACGGATATTTGTTGAGATCAGTGAACTCAAAGTGGTATCCCTTCTGGCAGTCATGGCACTGCCTACTGTTTTTCACGGACTTTGTACCCGTAATAACTGCAGGCGGTCGCTGATTCGGTGAAAATCTGCCGATTTCAAGAACTGCAGGACGTGACGCCAGTCATGGTTGGTAATGAGAGGCAGCGTGAAACATGGAATACAGGTACGAAGAAAGCCGTTAATGCAATACTTGACAAATCAGTACGCTCTTTGACAGAGAATAACGATAACCGAATGTAAAGTTTGACTCAAGAGGCATTAGCAGAACTAACAAAGTAAACGATAACAGCAAGGAAATTGGAGTCAAATTATAAGTTACCCGCTCAGTCGGGAAATTTCCTGGGATTTGGCTACCGTTCCTCCACGGTTTATGCCTAGATGAGTGTTTATGTCAGATGCTAGACCTACCGCCGACATTCCGCAATAGACATCCTGTTGGTCGTAACTTTAGAGCACATGAAGTGTGAGCTGGCATTTCCACTCCAAGGTTAACTTTAGTTCTCAGTCATGAACGAGTTTGAGCCTGGTAAAACTTGAGTCAACCCAAGTAACACACTGAAGGATGCTACCAGGTGTACGTTTTTGAGGTGTAGTGGGGGAATTTCAGCAGGCCGTTTCGTTAACAGACATTGGGAAGGAAGTGGTCCATAATAAGTTTAGCGAGGGGTGCAGAGGCTTAAGACGTGAATGCTGGCAAGGAACTAGATTCTTTGTTCTAATCGCTTTCGCCTGGTGCAGATGAATTGGTACGGGGTGGATGAGAGCGGATTTCCCAGTTAGTGCACCATGTCAAAGACACCAAAGAAGTGAGAGGTAATCCCCAGAGGAGATGAAATATGAACTTCTAGTTCGCATGCGGCTTAGGATCGGCCTTGAGGAATGTCATACCTCCGGACATTCGGAGACATCTCTCTTGTTCTTGTAGATGACGGTCGAGTGGAACGACCGCTGCATCGTCATACGCGGAGCCCGAATGCAGACTTTTGTCGAACATTGATTTTACCAGGTGACGTAGCGTGTAAGCCAAATTACTTTTTGAAGGTCTTGAAGATAAACTTGCCAGCGGAAAGCAAGTCGCTGCTTTCCGGAGAAAAGAAAGCACCCATAACCAATCTGTTCTTGGCGCTTGAGACGATAGTAGGGCAATGTCCACATAAAGCCACCACTCCCCCGCGGATTCCTCGGTCTTTGAGGTTATTAGCAATCGCCCCCACTCTCATTATAGAGAACGCCGATGACTTTTTACCTCGGCATGTTGGGGACGGGCCTGGGATACATATTCTTCCGGATAAGCCACTGCTGTCCAAATATGAATGGATGAACCCTCAGTGTCTACCAAACGTCTGTCCATAGAGTACTATAGTGTAATATTTGCAACATTGTGGAATACAGACTGTTAATATTCACCTTTGCGGATGTATAGCCTTCGTATTCTTATGATGAGTTTAGACCCACCGTGTGTCGGCTCGACTGACGCCAGGTATCCTGGCTTTTATGGAAATAATGCCGAAACCTGGCCTGTTATGGACAAACCTCAGTTCCAATCCACGATGTTTAAGTCACATGTTACTGAATTACACCGTGTTGTGGCGTCTATAATACAGCTTTTGGTGGAGTTTATAATGGACATCACCGAATCCGCACGTGATCCCGATCCGTGTGATATGCCAAGGTCCATCATTTTGAGTCCCAAAGAGTTTTCAGGTAAAGACAGACTCAGCTTCTTATTTTGGGGGTTATTCTTTGGAGACCAAAAGCCCTGAAAGCTTCTTCATCACATATGCCAACATTTTGGAAAAATCTCGATGTGCGATCCACTTTTAGGCATGCTCTGAATTTAATGACCTCTCCAAGATTTGCAGCTTTTCTTGGCCCCCTCTTAGGGTTTACACCTTGAGGAATTCTCTGACATTAACATTCACACCACACAGCATCGTGAGTAATTTATGGCCCCCATCCCACCTCGAAGATGGAGTGAACAAAAGTTATGATGTGTATTGTATCTGAAATAGAAAGATTCGAACTCAACTTTTCCCGAGTCAACCACGAGCCACGTCATTGTGCCCGAAGTCACATATGGCCCAAACAACAAAAGGATCCTTCGATAAATCCCAGTCTTATCGTTAGCTTCACCTCAAATTTGGGACACAGCGTCTAGAGTAAATAATTTTTTTTTATAACTGCACATCCTTTACATTTTTATTGCTTCTGACTGTTAACCTGCCTTATCCTAGCGCAGCTGTTAAGTTGTGGTTTCCGTCCAGCTTTAAAAACAAAACCGACTCCACGCCTCACTAACTTGACGTGTTCTCTCAATACACATCATTTTATGAGGTCGACGGTATTACCTGTGGTGAACGATCTGAATTGTCGTTTTCAGGGGTGCGCTTTGATAGTGGGAAGATGACTGGATGTTAATCTTTCGGACTGGTTTGACGAATATAAAGATCAACATATGCGACCACCCTCTCAATGGCATGACATGAGGTTCTTGGAGAAGCTCGTCACCGATGTAGTGGATCTAAATGCCGTATACAATTCAGGTGTGAATATGAAATCAAAAGTTGATAAAAAATGAAAATGACCGATTCCCAGAAGTTCGTGAATGTGCGTCCTTTAAAGTTCCACTACACGGAATGAAGTATTCAATTGATGCAATCTGTGTGTAGTTCCCAAGTAAATTCGGAGGTCACAACGAAGATAATTCCCAAGAAAGATGAGTTCGGGGATACGCTGAACTAAAGGCCGATTCCGTCAGTCGTTAACTTTCCCAAGATCTGTACACACGTCACACTGAACGCGGAGAAAGAAAACACAGGGCTGGCGACCTTGAAAGTGTGATTTTTATCGTTAATTGAATTAACTCACATGACTTAAACAAGTGTACACGTGGGTTTGAAGAAGGTGAAAAATGTGAGAAACAATGAAAAGTATGCAGTACAAAATTTTGTACAAAACTCAACACCGGACATACTGCGACAGCTTTGAATGATCAGCGATTCCATAGCTGTCGTTCACTGTTGCTGAGGATGAGAACGCTGGCACCCACTACCTGTTGGACGCCGGGAAGGAAGTGGGCATACTTTTAACCTCCGCCTCGCAGACTTTCTTGACATCACAGTCTCAACTACAGATCTGCGAACATCACTTTTATGCGGACCTGTGGCATCAGAACTATATCGCTCGAGTTAAACCTGTTTCATACACCCACCTGGAACTTCGTTATTGCCGACTTTTCCCTGCCAATTACTGCAATTAAGCTTTTGACAATACTTCGGCACTTTTGGTGGGCACAAGTTGATAACTACTTTTTGATAGCCATAGAAATCTGGGTTATGGTGTGTTGGCTGGGTCCAAGGTCTTCAGTTCGATATTCCGTAGCACGCCTACCAAGATGCATAGTGAGAAGTAAACACTTGTTCCACGATATTTCGGATATTTATCATAACACTTTACTCCACCAGGCCCATAATGCACGTCGTACAGACTCATTCTTTGAAAGTAGGTACTTCACTGTTCCTGACGACTCTAGAAAAGCTTCCATATGTTGCAGCCTGTTCTCGTGCGTCGTCCAAACATGTACATTCAATATATCGCTGGAGCGATGTCATCAGTCATCCACAGTTCGACCTAAGTAATGAGCACAAAAATGTCTAGACGATGCTACAGTTATGGTAGTTGAAGTGTTAGACATCGAGTCACAGTGGATTGCCGCTTGATGATGTGAAACTAAAGCAATGAGGAGGCTAACAATCAACAGTCAAATTAGCGACTGTTGATGAATCTCTCAGTTGATCAAACCTCCAAACGACTAGGCATATTCATCCTTGCCAATACTGCATTTTGTCGACCTATTTTGTACGAAATTACGCAGGGAAATTCAAGTGCTCGTGAACGTCAGGGGCTGTAGAGTTTGGGTCGCACCATTGTTTGTCATAGAATGTGTCGCTCGTTTTGCAAAATTTGTGATAAATTTCTACCGATAATTCAAGATACCCATTTTTTCCAAGTACATTTGTGAATGAGCCCATGATAACTTTGCATCTCAACCCAGCACACCACTGTGAATACTGTTTCACTACACACAGCGTTGTTGTATGAGCTGCCTGCTTCTTTGACTTGCTCCATGTGAAGTACTTCTTCGTTGCTGTAGTCGATTTTCTAAGGTGAGTTGTGGGGTAGGTTTTATCTTCGTTTTGTTAATCATTCCAAGTATTATTGGTCGGTTTGTGTACTTACGACATAAGTTTGCTGTAGATAAATGTTGAAATAGCTGCTTGCTTCTAATTTTTTTCAACAGACATGTGTTTCATAGAAAGTTCGTGACCACGCTCCCTCTTCTTCTCACATGGGAAACCTTCCTGGTAGTAACTGCAGGACGTTTTGCAAACACTGATACGACCATGCAAGTTACGCACGCGACAGATCTTTTTTCCCCTGAACGTCAGGCTTAATGTACTACCGAATCTTGATATCGTTTACTTGTGGAACCTTGTTCTCGCGTAGCTTTTTCCTTACTGCCCATTGCTAGACGTTTGTTTCTATGTACCGTGGTTCCATTTGCGCTTGACAGCCCCGCTACCACGTGACTGTTGCATGTGATCATATCCACGTGAACCGTTAATCCCGGAAGTTGTATATTTGAAGGATTCAATTTTTAAGTTTATTGTAATCTCCTTCTACTTGGGTTGTACAGATTTTCCAGTACCCTAGCATCTTATTAATATGGAACTCACTAATACGACCTTTTTCCTTTTGGATCCTGATCGATTTCTCAGTGAGCTCGGAATATAGAGACGCTGATCGCTTACAAACGCGACTGTTCTAGGTACAACCGATCAACAGGCATTGCGAATAGATAGAGCATTACTCGAACAACCGCTATACTTCCAGAATTATCCATAATAACTGCCACAATTGAGGTATTCAACTGTTTATACTGCACCTTCATTGATTACCCAAAGTTACTTTAGAATGGTTGACCATTTGTCGTTTCGGAACCGGTGTCCCCATTTTTCGAGGCCTTCTTTAAAGACAGTGAGCTCGTGACGATCAGTTAAATCGAAGGTCAAAAGGTGGCAAACAAACTCGTTCCGGGTGTCGTATTCAAGCCAATTACAACGCAACAAATATGAAATTAGTTTTCAAGAGGTTCCAGCTTGCAAGTGTCTAGGTTTCGCAGCCGGATTTTATTAGCCTACGTAGCGGCCAGGATATGATTCACAGCCTTGGCGTGAACACGTGTGACACGGTATATCGGTTTGGATGCAACATGCATACTGACTCTGTGACCCGTGTCAACCAGGTGGATCGAAATTGAGCTGCAAATCCCTTGTTGTTGTCCGGTCGTCAGCTGATCTGGCTGGTGGTTGCTAATTTTCTCTCCGATAGAACGGCATGCTCTGCGGTCAATGTAACCTTTTAAACGAAAACGGCAGAATGGGTGGATACAAAACGAGGTAGCACTGCTGGGAACTGGGCTATGGAGGTGAGGGCGTACAACCGGCCCACAGGTAGAAAGTAGTCTTAGCTTTTCAGCAGAAAACGTACTCATCAGGACCACGTAATGCGTCAGCTCATCGATACACTTGATACTTCGTCCTTTTAACACAAGTTAATACAGAGGGCCTTCTGCGTGAAAAGTGACACGGTCTTACGGTTTCCCACCTTTCGTATTACCGGCTATGAAATTGCGCGGATATCTATTGACACGAAGCGTTTCATATGGGAGATTGGTCTTTTTGTCTTGCATGTCATCAGTACAAATGTTGTGAACCTTATTTGCTGAGCAAGTTATCAAGCTCCGTTTCCGCCTCATTCAAAACAAAGCTGTGAAAATAGATATATTGGCTATTCCACGTCGGATTTCCCTGTATGTCCTGTTTAGTAGGTTCATATAGAGGTTGCAGTGGTTAAACGGTAAGGAAAGTCGACCTTCAATCCTGTTGCAGTCCCATACTATACTACAGCTTTCTATGGGCCGAGTTAGCCAGTGACGATAGGAAGTCCGTATTACTGTTGTTATCGACTATACAAAAAACACCATACAACTGTCAACTTTATTCGGCCTTGAAGCACCCTAACGGCGAACTTAACAACTGTCTAATTGTTTGCTCAAAACCTTTTATCGATTATTCAGTGGTTAAATCAAACTTCAATTAAATCTTAATTTGAATTCAGTGATCATTATTCGTCCACACGCTGTTTGAAGGCTGTTCGATCTCAGCAGGTGCAACGCGACCAACCCCATGTTTAAGCATGGAACGTTCATGCTGGGTCAGGAAGTGAACGTCTTCATTCATTATCCGAACGTCGCTTGAATAAACTGACCGCGGTAGGCATGGCTACCTGTGGACCAAGGACGCTGAGATGGACTGTGAACGCGTCGCTCAAGCGATGGCAGCGTGTAAACCCTCAAGCGAGGTAGATTTTTGATTTACAGTTTGTTCCCGGTGCAATGTTGGTGGGTCGATACGTAGCTCTGTACAAGCTTGGTCAGGTTTGATTAAAGCAGACCATATCTTTCTCAAAATGATGGTTCCATTCAATTGCTAGATGCTATTCATATGAACTCACGGATGTTTCACATTGGAACATAGGTGTTAAGTGCTCCATGAGGGTTAAACTTGTGAGTTAAGAGAAGGACCGCTTTCAATCTTTTATTTTACATTAGATACACTGTGGACTCAAAGTTAATGGACAACAAAAATACCCTTTTCATCTAGGCAAAGAACACACCTTCAGTTCTCTCGCATATATAACAACAGGGTTCTGGCTTATATGGGTTGAGCCAAGAAGATGACCCCTAAAGTTTGAATACGAGGTTCCGGTCCTTATTGGCCAAAGTCCTCTTTAGGAATGTAAGGCTTTTGCTGTTGACCACTAATCGATGGAGGCTGCCATTTTGCTGGTCAATGTGGATACAGTAAGTGTGCAAATTAAGGAAGTCGCTGACCGAGTGTACCACTGAGTCCTAATTGGCAAAACATTGATGAGGTACGCAAACTAACAGGGTCAAGTGAAAGTAGTCACACCTTATCAACCAGAACCTCAGGGTGCGCGTCGGCCGCGTTATCCAGTAGTCAATTTCGTCCCAGCAGGTGCTTCGGAATATCACCTTGTTAGCTGCATTAATTACTAGCGTATTTAACTAGCCTCGGAGGAATAACCCTGAAATCAACGCACTAAAGTATTGAGTAATGCCTACTCGGCCCTAATTCTATGCGTTCCACCAGACTGGCTTTCGTCCTTAGGTACATCTAGCAGAGGAAGACATGAGCAATCCGGCTTTACTTTCGCTACCACAAGTTTTCAAAGCACAAGCAAATTCAACAAAGGTAAGTAGAGTTTTAGCGCCACGCAGGCCACATCTCTGATGGTCTATTCTCCTCTTCGGGTTTGTTTTTGGTGGCTGCAGGAAACCTCACCTGGAGTGGGAAACTGAGACTTGGCCCTCATTCATTCCAAAGAAGAGAATTTTCCCTGGAATAATAGAGTTGCCCCTAAGGATGGCTGGAGGTTACGAACCAGGCCCCGCAAGGTGGGTCTTACGAAAATAAGCACTTATTCCTGGGGGGTTTTAATAAGGAAAGGATGACTTAGTGTTCAACCGTTTGGCCATGATGTTCTCCGATTATATCAGTGAGTAGGTGTACTATGAGGTGGGAACAAATAACCTCGGTGGACAATCTTGTCATCAAGACTCAGCACAACCAATAGGAGTGTTAGCATAAGTTTTCTCCTGTTTGCTTTTAAGATTTAAAGCGCTCCACTAATCACACGTTTTCCATAAACTCTATTTCCAGTTTCGAAACTAGTATTGATAGCTATTTTCCATCTTACACTAAAAATTTTGCAAATTGCTCACGCCTTCGCATCCTCTTACTCCCCTCAGTGGCTACGCAACAGGGTATGAAATTCCCGATGACTACTTTCCGAAACCCCTGTCAACAAATAATTCATCCACTAAACTTCTGCCGGTGTACCAGATAGTATGTTACCCGTGGAGGAAGGACCATTGTGTAATCGGGTCGTGTTGCTGGTCATTGTTTTCTGTTTTCTTCCTAGGCCTTCCTTTTCATGTCGCTTGGCTGGAACGGATGAGCAAAAGGCCATCACTGACTACCTCTGCAGTCCAGGATACCCAAAATCAGCTAAAGAACTAGCAAGTGTGTGAACAGGCACAAGTGCAACTTAAAGAACGCCATAAGTGAGACGTATGCATTTTATGAATGATACGGTTTGCTTGCATGTTGACTGTTCTCCGGAGCCTCATTGTTGTCACAAAAGGCTGCTGCTACCGGGTTCAACAAGCCATCTTTGACTAGTTTCTACGACGCTTACCCATTGGATATTGCCGGGTAATCCTTATGTACTTCTAGTTAATCAAAAGTCCGTCAACCGAATTTAACTGTGTTCAGTGGTTCAACCAACCGAAGGACAGTTAACAAAATATACAACACCAGAAACTACAAACAATAGCAAACGTACACGATTAGGTAGGAACAAACAGGAAAAAGTGAACATGGGAAAGTGGTCATCAGTATGGCTGTCTAAATTATCACATAAAATAACAAAACGGCTTGAGACGGTTGATACGGCTGGCGTTGGTAACGATGACCCGTAATCTGTGCAAGAAGGAAAGCTAAAGTGTAGAAGACCGTTGGTACGCGCAACTAAAAGGTTTCAGGATACAACCAATTTCTTGCGAAGGCTTTACGCAAGGCCAGGAGGCGTGGGTCAATTTGCGGAGAGGTTTATTCATTTGGGGTCATAAAAGCAGCCACATCTTAGACAAAAGTGTGAATACTTTTAACAAACGCACATTCGCAGAAACGTAACTTTTGTTTACCTGTCAATTATCGTTTCTTCCCTTTTCAGGTTCAAAAGTTTTCGCACTAATGGCGCCACATATTAGCCGGTTTCTTGCATCATCTGCTCAATATTCACTGCAAATGCACGGTGAGATGAGCATGATGGTCATTTGACTGCTGAGCCTGGGGTGCATAATTTCTGGTTGAACATATTTTGTGTCAGCCTCTAATACTAGCATATGCCTACAAAGCATGCACGAAAGCAAGTTTTAAAAGAAGAGGTTTGGTGTGAACACTACAAGTGCACATGTGGTAACTTTGTTCGCACGGTATTGATAAGAAGTTATTTGTAACGCTGTTTAGACAGGACTGAACAGTAACGCTAATGGACTGCGGTTACCACCAACGATGAACCGACAGGTGCGAGCTTCAACCTCAAAACCCGATACACATGATCGGAGGGCAAATTTAAGCTTCATCTTTCGCACTTTCTGCATTAAATGCAGCCTAATGTCCAATTTGTTCAAAGTGAACGATCTCCCGACCGTCAGCGTGGAATTTTCAGTGCTTAGTTACGCAGATAGCGTGAAGGCACAAGATCTTTCCGATCGACGCTGGATGCAGAAATCTTTCAAATGAACTTGGACGTTGTCTGTGGGTGGGCAACTGGTGAATGATTGCAGTTTAATAATGTGAAGCCACAATTCATGCAAGTCTGATAGTTTGACTGTAAATAGCACCGCGTGAGGTGCGCCACGTTGCCCCCAGTCAGTTGTGAACATGACCTTGATACAGCGGTGATATTCGTCCTCTGCCAGATAGCCAACAAGTTCGTCTTAAACGAAAAGTTTGATAGCTAACAATGATAGGCAGTTCCCTGTAAAAACTGTGTGCGATACGTTTTGCCAGCCTCTATAGTACGCTTGTAGAAGGTCGATATTGGAGCAGTTTAATCATACCTGAGAATTTGTAGAGATTCATGTAACAACGAACGGTGAGTAGCTGCTGAGTAAAATGTTTAAGGTCTTTTGTACTAACTACGAACAATAACAATGAGCATATTTACAAAAGACAACAGAAAGTAGGTGGATGACTTCATGGGGACTCAGGATAATGGGGATGCCAATTCACATTGCGGGACTTTGGAGCCATCAGTAAGGTGTAACCAAACAACTCGGAGGTCTTCAGTGCACGTAACACATCTTTAGCGCTCTGTTCTGTTCTGCCTGGACTGTACTGCTAGGAACAATTGTGTTAGTACAATCCTCAGAAAGCTGTTGGAAAACCGACTGTCTTCACACTGGCATCTGCCCGTTTGTAATTCTGGCAGGAAAAGTAAATGAATTATAATATACGTTGTTCTTGTTTATTATCAGCGCTGCCCTTATTAATAAGACCTGCTTAGTCAAACTCAGCGTAAATATTATCTCTATTTCATCGGATATTTTACTCAGGCTGTCTTCGATATTCTCTCCAATCATCTTTGTGTTATATTTTAATATTCTTTTCTCTTATTCCTCTCAAGTTGCTTGACAGATAGTAGTTGCTAAGTCCAGAATCCTCACCTCACGCGCAATTAATGTTTAAGCAGTCCACACGATTGAGAGAGGGGAGGTAAACCAGCATTTTTCGGAAATGGACTATGCTGGAAACTCGGACAAACAATCTACAGAAAAGAAGGCGTAACTGCGATCGTAGAGGTCTTCAATATAAAAAAGCGTATTGCGTCGCGTGTAACTCGAAATTTGATTCAAATTTCCTTGCTGCTATTGTGTACCCATATTTTTGTCTTTTTG